>PVJX010013961.1:0-46044 GCA_004027295.1 Dolichotis patagonum
TTTTTTTTTTTTTTTCCCTAACACTCAGCACTTGGCAGGCTGAGGCAGGAGAATTGCAAGTTAGAGCTCTGAGCCCAGCCTGGGCAACTTAGCAACTTAGTAAGAGCCTGTCATAAGGTTAAAAAATAATAATAAAGGATGGGTATAGCTAGGAGGCAAAGGCCCTGGTTCAATTCCCAGTACCACACACACACACATGAGTGTGGAGCCTGTTCCCCAGCACGGGCCGGGCTTAGTGCCTCACTTCTGAGGGACAGAATTTGAGGAAATGATGGAACATGACTTCTTCAGAGAGTTCATAAAAGGCTTTCTCCTTCTTGTGCCTGACACATGGTGACACTGCGGTGGCCCACCCGAGAGGCCTTCAGGCCAGGAAGGTGAGCCGTCTTTGAGGCCCTCTGGCCTCCATCAGGCCCTCCTGTGATGGCAGCCTTGGTCAACACTGTGACAGCACATCCCGAGACCCTGAGCAAGAACCACCCAGCCAAGCTGCTCCTGGATTCCTGACCACAGCATCTATAAGAAATCCACGTTTGCTAAGTGTCAGGGTCATCTGTGACATAGCAGTAAGTGGTTAGTACCCCCCCAAGTGAAACTTGGGCCTGAGGGGCCTTAGAGGTTCCACACTTAGCTTTGTACCTCTTCCAGGGCCTGCCTACAAGAAAGAAGGGACAGGGATGAATTTTGTCAGGCTTCAGGCACCACGTGTGTGAGTCCCTCCCCTTCCAGCTAGAGCAATGTAGGGCAGTTATTCCCATTTTACATGTAAGAGAAGGAACCTGAGCTGCGCAAGGCCACAGAGCTAGGAAGCTGGAAACCCCGTGTCCCCAGTCTTCCAGCCTCGGCTCCATCTGGGTTCTCAGGCTTCCCCATGGACAAAGCCCTGAGAGATGGGCCGGCTGCAGAGCACTCCAGGCTGGGGACAGTGGCTGTGAATAATGCATGGCCACTGGGTCACCTGGGGATTTGTCCCCATGGGCAGCTTCCCATGGAGGGGGGTGCTGATGAACTTTCTCCTGGGGGCTCAGCCCCCCACTGAGCCTCAGAGCCAAAGGGAGGACAGGGGGTCGAGCCCACTGCTTCCTGTTCCCACATCTTGCCTTCCAGACCCTTCACCCTGGAGAGGCCACCACTGCTCCTGCCTCCCTCAGGCCAGGGCGTCTGGTCTAGGAGAAAAAGGGAGGGGAGGCTATGGCTTTGATGTGTGGTGCCCAAGGAGGAGGACGCTGTAGCCAGACTGGCAAGGCTGGGGTTCTTGGACACATGCTAGCTCTGTGTCCTGGAGGGAGAGATAATCCTCTTTGCAACTCAGTTTCCTTATCTGTACATGTGGGAAATATCATCTGTTTCAAGGAGTTGTCAAATGGTCAAGTGAGTTAATAAGTCATGTGACCTGTAAGTGCTAGTGTCCTCCTGCTGTGTGCCAGGGAGCATGGGCAGCATCCTGCGTCCTTCACCTATGAAACCCTCATGGCAACTGAGGGCATCATCTGCCATAATTCCCATTTTACTGAGGAAGAGACTGAGTCTCACAGATAGGAAGGGGAGGAGGTACAGGAGTTCATAGAGACACAGAACTCAACACACAGTAAGCAATTTCCACTACACCCAAGAGTCTCAGCTCAATATTCTGTCCTACTGCCTCCAAAATACATTTGTCTCCCTATAAAAGCTCCTAAGATTATATAAGCAATGCCTGCCTCACACCATATAAGAAACTCAACTTCAGATTAAGGATTTACACGTCAAAATGAACCATTTAAAAATCTTTAGTAGAAAGTAAAGGTAAATACCCTTTCCAACTAAACGTTGGACATGATGACTGACAACAGGCAAAATCAGAACTTCAGAATTCTTCACAGAAAATACAGGTGGATATACAGACATGCAGACTTTAAGTAAGGAACGTTGAGCATCAGTGATGCTTAAGGAAATGCCAATCTAGAGCCGTTAGCAACAATTTTATACTTAATTGGCAAAAACACAAACTCTAACAATACCAAGTGTCAGAGGGGAGATGAGTTGTGGACACTGCTGGCAGAAAGACCATTAGGGCCACTTTGGGAAGCGCTTTGCTGTGCTCTCCAGAAGCTGGACGTCCTAGGTCCCAGCACTCCCGAGTAAACTCCCAGAGAAACCTGCACTAAGAGCTATTTGCAAAAAGGCCTGCACAGCATGACCAGTGGAGGGACACATGGGTACTACCCAGGTGGCTGTTCCCAGGGTAGAGATGGGTCAGTTGTGGGACATGGATCTGGGCGAATACAGCAAGCAGTGAAAAGAGGTGAAGGGCGGTATGGATCAATCCAAATGCAGGGCATTCCCACTGAGCTACATCCTCAGCCCTTTTTTAATTTTTAAACTTTTTGAGACAGGACCTTGTTAAGTTGCTAAATTGCCTAGGCTGGGCTCAAACTTGTCAACCTCCTGCCTCAGCCTCCCAGGTGCTGTACCATCATCATACTCAGCTGTCCAGTGTCCTTGTAAAAAGAGGGGAGAAAAAGAAGGATAAAATGGAAACAAAGCTTTGTAAATAAGGAGGGAGAAAAGGGTTGGAGAGAGGGCAGAGGAATGGAAAAAAAAGCGGTACTAAGATATGTACAGGTACAAATTCCCTACCACGAATATAATCAATATGTATATGTAAATTATGCCAACACACTTAATAATAAGCAATCTACTCAAAATTAAGAAAATAAAGATGTAAAACAATAAAAAAAAAAGAAGAGGGGAAGACATATCCACCAAAGACAGTGTCCACGAAGATGGCGGCAGAGGGTGCAGGGAGGGGGACATGGATTGGATTCTTCCTGATGCCTTCAGTGGGAATATGGCCCTGTCAGCACCTTGACTTCAGACTTTAGGCATGCTGAGCTGTTTTCAAACACCCAGTGTTTTAAAATTTGTTAAAATTTTAAAATTTGTTGTTTTAAAACACCCGGTTTCAGGGGCTGGGGATTTAGCTCAGCAGCATAAGCACCTGCCTTGCAAGTGTGCAGTTGTGAATTCGATCCCCGGTACCAAAAAAAAACCAACAGTTCCTACAGTCATGAGTTCGATCTCTAGTATCAAAAAAACCACAAAAAAACCCCCCCAAAATTTACCAGTTTCTGGTAATTTGTTATGTGAGTCCTAAAAAACTAATACAGTCCTTTATTTGGAGACAGGGTTTTGCTTTGTAGCTCAGGCTGGCCTTGAACTCTGCAATCCTCCTGCCTCAGCCTCCTGAGTGCCAGGAGTGCCAGGCAGGTGTTTATACCGCTGAACTAAATCCCCAGCCCATTCTTTTCTATTAAGTTTAGCAGGTTGACTTTGCAGTTCAGATGTTGACTTTGTATTGAGTTACACTACAGACTTTGCGTGGTAAATCTAGCGACCTTTTAGTGGAGTTTTTGGGGTCTTCTATGTACAGTACGTCATCTGCAAATAATGATAATTTAACTTTTTCCTTTCTTATCATTATTCTTTTTCTTTCTTTTTTCAAATTGCTCTGACTAAAGTTTCCAGAACTATGTTGAATAAGTGGACATCCTTGTCTTGTTCCTGACTTTAGAATGAAAGCTTTCATTATCTGTCCACTTAGTATGATGGTGGCTGTTGGTTTGCCATAGCTGGCAAATATGCTTAGTAAGAAGAAATTAAAATATACTTTTTTAGGAGATGGGTATAATAAAAAAAAAAGCACAAAAAGCAAAGCAGGGAGTGATGGAGCTGACGTGTAAGGTGATGGGGACTCGTGCAGGGAAGAAATGGGGCCCTCAAGTTCGGGCATTAGCCACTGCCAGGATTCTGGTTTTTGCTGTGATTGATGGACTACAGGACACGAATTGAAATAACTATGGGGTTGGGGGTGCAGCTGAAGGGTGGAGCACTTGCCTAGATGCGCAAGGTCTTAGGTTCCATCCCCGGCACTTCAAAACAAAAAAAACCTAGAACACCTCAAAATTCAAACAACTATGAAAAATGTTCATCAAAGCCAGGCAAAGGCCAGAGCTGAGAATACACTATGGTATGGACTACAATCTGTCCATAATCCTGATATCTGACGTTCACAAAAAATTACCTTAAAAATAAAATCAATAGGTGCCCTGCCCAGTGCCAGCTCATCACCTGTTTCCAGCCCACAAGCACCACTGGTGCCAGGACTGGGCTGCACTGGGGCCACCCACCGCCCTCCTCAGTGAGGCCTGCCCCACCCTGTGATTTCCACCCGTCAGACACATCAGGTGTTGTGCTGGTCTCTGCACCCAGCACCTGTCTTCACCCTCAGAAGGTAAACCCCTGAGGGCTGAGTGCCACTTGCCTGGTTTGCACATCTCTCCCCAGCACCTAGCATGGTGCCTGGCACATAGCAGTTGCTCACTAAAGATGGGTGTAATGAATGCTGGATGATTAGCAGACTCCCCCTTTCCCTTGGAGAGAGGGCACTGCATTTGGAAATGTGCTGGTAGCTGGGGTAGGAGCATGTGGGTGAGGTGTGCTGTTCCTTATCACGACCCTACAGTCTGCCCTCGTCACCCCAACCCCACAGACCCAGGAATGAATCCAGAGCAATGCAGGCCCCATCAACCACAACAACCCAGATGGACTTTTCCAGCAGACACAGGGTCCATGTTCAGCTGAGGGTTCTGCTGGGCCCAGCAGGGAGAGGACTGGAGGTACCTGGCTGTGATGGGCCCCTAGTCCTGTCACTTCAGCCATCTGTCTGCTGCTATCCCATTCCTTCCATCTCCCCATGACACCCTTCTAGGCACTTCCTTCATATTTTAACTTTTTTTTTTTTTGGCTATATATACTGATTTTAAAAGAAATCACAAATGGAAAAGCAGTATCTGGGCCATAAACAGAAGAGAACTGAAAGCCAGGTTCACAGCCCATGCTCATAAGCCCAGCTACTATGGGTAAGTAGGCTGAGGCAGGAGGACTGCAAGTTTGAGACCAGCCTGGGCACAGGTAGAACACTTGCCTAGACGCATGAGGTCCTGGTTCCATCCCCAGCACAACAAAACACCTCAAAATTCAAGCAATTATGAAAAATGTTAGTAAAGAAGGTTAGGCAAAGGTCAGAGAAAAGAATACACCATGGCGAGACATTGTCTCCAAAATTCAAAAGGCCAGGCTGGGCAAGTAGCTCGGCGGTACAGTGCTTGCCTAGTGTGCATAAGACTCTAAGTTTCATCCCCAGCCCCATGGAATTCAAACAGAAATACATAGAAATCAACACCTTCTCGCTTAGAAGTGTTGACTACCCAAGATTCTGGGCCCCAGGTCAGTCTCCTGCATAGTTATCACGATGCTGAGCCAGCCTCTGGGAGATGTTAAAGCCACATTAGCAGTAAGCGAGACTTTCTCTTTGAAATAAAATTGCAAAAAAAAAAATTGCTGTGCATTTCAGAGCTAGGGGACACCCTCTCTGTGTCCTACCTAGCCTCGCCCTACAGAACTAACCAGTAGGTCGCCTCTTATCCTTCAGGAAACTCCCCCGTGGACAAGCAGTTTTCATTTTGCAGGTCTGGGACTCTATGGGGAAGCCACTTTCTCAGCCTGGTGGTCCCTGGCTAGGTGAGGAGCCCTGCTGCAGGCCATTTCCTCTAAGGTGGCCAGGAGCCTCTCCATCCTTAGGCCCAGCAAGGCCCTGTTTCGTCCCCATCCTTCCAGCACCCAGGGGGAGGGGGCATTGGCCTGGCTGACACAGGGCAAGCCCCAGGGAGCTGGGTGAGTTCAGCCTCAGTGATCTTGCTGGCTAGTGAACACCTGAGAACCTCCAGCCTGGCTGACTGGGGGGACCCCAGGGACGCTGGGCCAGATGTCACTGGGGAGGGAGGTGGCAGGGGCCCAGAGAGAGGAAATGGGCTTGGGGGAGGGGAACTCTACTTCCTGCCTTTTTGTTGGGGAGAGAAAGCTGGGCCTGGGGCAGGCATTAGGGTCACGGCTAAGCCCATGACTCTACAGCTGACTTTGAGGTGACTCAAAGTCACCACAGGCGTGGTGCCCACTGCCTTGTGGCCTTCAGCAAGTGACAGCCTCTCACTGTTCACCGTGCTCCCCAAATTACCAGCACCCCCAGGGAGGCGTGAGAAATGTGGAGGCTCGGGCCTAGACCTAGTCACTCTGCATTTTGACACACTTGGCCCGGAAGTGACTTGAGAGCCAGTGCACAGGGGGTTGGGTGTTAAATGAGCTCAAACACCTGCAGTGATTAGAACAGTTGCCAGTGAGAGCTGGAGAGGTGTCTGCCGCTATTTTCACCAACATTTACTATTATTGAAGCGTTCTTTTTTTTTTTCTTGAGGGATGGGGGATTTGGAGACAGGGTTTCACCATGCAGTTCAAGTGGCAATTCTCCTGCCTCTGCCTCCCAAGTGTGGGGAATACAGGTATGTGCCACCACATCCCACTGGTGAAGCATTCTGGGCAAGATGATGGCTGGGCTTGCCAGCCCTGTCACCTCTCAGCATCCCCAGAAATGGGTTTCATGAAACCTAGTGTGAAGGCGAGGAGGCTGCGGCTCAAAGGTGCAACTTGCCCACGGTTCAGATGAAAAAGCCTGGCCACCCCCAATCTTATTACCGAGTTGGGCAGTGGGTGAGTGGCACTGTGTCTTCTGTGCCCAGCACTTCTAAGCACTTACATCCCTGTGCGGTGACCTTGCTGGCAACTCTATCTTTCAGAAGACTGAAATGAGGTATGGAGGGGTCAGGTAGCGTTTCCAGATCCAGCCAGCAGAGAAGGCTGGATTTGAACCTGGACGGTGTGACTCTCATTTCAATGCCATGCTGTGCACCTTTCACCATTTCCCCCAGAATCTCTCTGGAGTGGATTCTGCCTCTCCTATGTTCTCACTGTTAACAAGATCCTGGCTGACCTGAGTTTGGGATCAGAGGCAAATGGAACTCAGAACTTGTTTCCTTCCACTCTACACTCCCCAGTGCAACCCAGGTGACAAGAGCTTTGAGGGCCGTGCAGTTTGGAGATTCTTGG
The DNA here is from genome assembly GCA_004027295.1 of Dolichotis patagonum. Lineage (NCBI taxonomy): Eukaryota > Metazoa > Chordata > Mammalia > Rodentia > Caviidae > Dolichotis > Dolichotis patagonum. The sequence continues at coordinate 6,982 of PVJX010013961.1, forward strand.
CTCTGGCCTCCAGGCAACTGGCCTGGAGCTGGGTCTCCATCTGCCTCTCTGTGCCCCATATGAGCTCAAAATCCTTGCTCACCTTTGGGCTTGACCCCCCTTCCTGGCTAGAGCACAGCTAAGCTGCCTGATCTGCAGTCAGCTCATTCACTCCACATGCATTTATTCAGCACTGACTATGTGCCAGGTACCATTCTGTAGACCCCGCAGTGAACAGAAGACCTAGTCCTGGGGAGACATACAGTAAAACTGATCACACACCCAGGAAAATGCATAATTTCCCAAAGGACAGGAGAAATGACTTTTGAACAGATCAGTGAGAGCCCTTCTGTGCAGGGTGCTGGGATGTGAAAGGTGAAGTGAAGAGTGCTCTAGCTGCAGGAGACAGGGTGTTTATAAGTGGAAGGTGGGGAAATATAAGCACTGCGAGTGGGCAAGTGCCGAGGGGCAGAGCTGGAACTGCCAGAGGGGCTGGGAAAGATGATTCCACCTAACATCCCTGATGGACTTGGCCCCAAGTACCCGGTCTCCCCAAGTACCCCGGGCCAACAGATACCTTGAGGGAAACCTCTTCACCCTTCTTTCCAAACCCCATCCACCCCACCCCACCCCACCCCTGGCCCTAGGGGCGTGTCCCCTGGATGATCCCATCTTCTGGGGCAGAGGAACTATGCTAACTGGAATTCTGTGCTACCATGCTGACAGGCCTGGCCTCAAATCATGCCTTCAGCCACCGCAGGCAGGTGGTGTTTCAGCTCCTTGGAGCCTCAGATTCTTCATCTGTAAAATAGGCCAACTCTTTTGGAGTTGTTATGATAAAATGTGTTGAATGGCTAGTGCAGGGCCATGGCATTTGGTGGGGGTCTAACCAAGGGGTTAGTATGTTAAAATGACCGTGATTTTAAGCCGTTTAAGAATCGCAAATTTCTCCTGGCCCCAGTCCAAAGCGCTAAGCGAGGTCTGAGGAAGAAACCTTGTCCGACCGGTTCGTGTCTGTTTCCTACTGGCACTGCAGGCACAAGGTCCGCGTTCCGTAGGTAAGGGACGGATGGACACGGGTGAATGCACTAGCGAACGAATGAAGCTCTTTTCCCAAGCAAGGTCTTTCAACTTACTGGTCGCACCTCTTGCCCGGCCTTGGCCCTGGGGTCTGCACCGTGCACCACTCTTACCTGCTGTGCGCCTCAGTTTCCCCCCGGTTATCGGAGGAGGAGCGGCCTGCCGGGATAGGGTGAGCGCTGCCAAGCTAGGGCGCCTGTGGGTGCTGGGGACCGCACCCATAGGTGCCCCATCGGCGCTGAATCCGCCCCCACCCCTTGCTCTGCCAGCTGCGATCAGCCCCCGCCCCGAGCCCCCGGCCTCCCGGGCCCCGAGCGCACGTGACTCCGCCCCTGCTCGCCCCGCCCTGCCGTCTTAGCGCGAGCGCTCATTGGTGACAGGCAGGGCCACGCCCATATAGGGGCGGAGCTAGAGCGCCCCGCCCGCCGCAGAGCTAGGCTCCTGCGTCCGGACTAGGAGCTGCGGCCCGACCCGGCTGGCTGGCGGGCGGAACCGGGCCGGCGGGTTTGCTGCGGAGCAATCGTGCTGGGCTGCGGATCGCGCCATGGTGAGCGGGGTCGGGCGGGCTGGCGCTGGGGTGGGCCGGGGCTCGCGGGAGGGGCAGGGGCAGGGGCAGGGGCGGCCCCAGACAGGGCTGAGGCGGGCGAGGCGGCGCTGCCCTGGGCCGGGGTCTCGGCGGCAAGGGAGGAGTGGCGGGCGGGGGCGCGGCTTCGGGGGGCGGGTGTCCGTTCCGGGGGCTGCGCCCGCGTTGGGGGCTCTTTGTCCGCTGCGCTGCTGAGAGATCCGGACAAAGGAGGAGGCGAGGGGGGGGCGGAGGCTGCTTTGCGGGGTGCGGGCGCCCCCCCCTCCGCCATTGCAAGTTCCCCGTCGCAGATCGCAGTTCCGCGCCCTGCCCGGACCGCTGGGCTCCCCGGGACGCTTCAAAAATATTTCGAAATGTAGGGGAGAGTCAGGGCTCTTTGTAGCTCCCAGTGTGAGCTGGAGGGCCCTCGGGGTAGGAGGCCAGGCCCATTTCCTGGGTGGGGAAACTGAGGCCGAGGCGCAGAGCTTGGTGCTGGTTCTGGTAGGCAGTGACTGCGCGGCGTGGGAAGGACAGGGTTTCGCGATCCCCGTCCCCTCCCCCACCCCTAGTTGGGCCGACTTGAGTTGCCGTTCCAGCTGTCGCTTCCTCTCCAGCTGTCGCCCCCTGCCCGAGCCTCAGCTTCCCCGGAGCCTCGCCTTACTTCTCCATAGAGTGGGGGAGACGCGGCGGCGTCGCCTGGCGGATTAAATGAGAGGGTGCGTGGAGCGAGCCTGGCACCGTGCCTGCTCACCGCCTGCGCTCCGCAAGCGGGAGCTGCCAGGACGTTTGTCATTCCCGAGTCCCCAGCATCGCATAAGACCTTGCACAGGTCACTGAGCTTGTCCCTCTGGGGGCTGGGCATAGGGAATAAGAGGGAGGGAGATGGAGGGTCCAGGAATATGACATTTTAGTCAGGTTTGAAATCCAGTATTTCGGATCCAGGCTGCCTGGCTTTGAATTTGAATTCATGCACATCCGTGTTTTAGCTGTTGTGACCTTGGGCAGTTGACTTGACTTCTCTGAGACACAGATCTTAGTATCTGCCAAGTGGGAAGAGTTACAATAACTCTAGGGTTGTTTGGAGGCAGAAGTCTCTGGGACATCTATGTGAGTTGCACAGTGATGTGTCTGGCACACAGTAGTCAGCACCAACTTTTGTGGCATCTGTTACTAAAGTTGTTTGGCCAAAAGTTTTGACTGTGGAGCAGCCTGTAAGAATGGTCAGCCCAAGTCACTGGGTAAGGGCAGAAGCCTCAGACTGGGGTGCCAGAGATCTCGCTTGATTGACCTCTGGGCAGTCCCCAGCTCTGCGGGGTCTGACTTCCTCTTCTGTCTGGGGAACCTGGGGGCTTCTGGAGGGAGTTTCTCCTGGGGAGGAGGAGAGGTGGGTGAGATGACACCACCCCACTGCTGAGCTGGGCACAATCCTGCTGGCATGCGTGCTGTTCTTGGTCCTGGCTCTTGGAGGGCAGGGAACTTGTGTCATGTGTCCTTGTGACTCAGTTCCTGAAACGGTCTGGCATGGAATGGATATTTCTATCCTCATCCTGATTATCCAGCAGTGGTCACTTTTCCCTGAGGTCCTGTTTACTTATTCACAACCCAGAGCAGGAAATGTTGCTCCTCCGTTCACCTGGGCTCCCTGAAGAGGCAGGGTCTGGTTGGGTGGCACCCGTTTGGTGGCTTCATTGGAGTGGTTGCCTGGCTCAACACAGGGGTCAGTGGTGGAAGACCTGGGGGGTTGGCCACCCTCTGTGAGCAGGGCAAGCCCCCTTCTTGAGGAAACCTGGGAGGAGGGAGCCACATGTGGGGCTGGCAAGCTGGTGCCCAGCCCAACTTGGCAGCACTCATGATGTGCCCAGTTATGTGAGTAGGCAGGCAGCGTGTCCCTGCAGAAGGGGCTGTTTGTGACATTGGGCAGGACCAGGAGGTGAGGTTGCAACCCCACTTTGCATGTTGAGAAGCCACGGCAATTAGGGCAGTGTGGTGGAAGGGCAGGGGATTCCCCTGCCTGCTGTGGGCTTTGCAGGTGAAGATTTATTGCAGGATCCCATGAAGATGAAGGGCTGCCAAGGTGCCCTCCTCACCTTGGAGAAGACCTAGAGGAGAGGCATGGTCTGGGAGGGAAAGTGGCATTGTAGGAGATCCCTTCGGTGACTGGGCTTGAAGGAGCTGGATCTCAGTCCCTACATGTGCCCTGGGGCTCAGTTGTTGCTCTCTGAGCCTTGGGAAACTGGGCACAGCAGTTCCTGTAACACCGCAACCTCAGCATCCACGAGAGGCCTCAGAGCCCATGCTGGCCAGGGATCCCCTGGAACTTGTTGTTCCTGTTCTGCTGCCAGGGGACATGGGTGTCCTGTGGTCCTGCTGACCACATGTGAGGGTGTTTGGGCGCAGGAGCTCTGCAGACTGGAGAGCCTGGACTTTTCCAGGAGTGATGGGTCAGAGGCTTGGAGTGGGAGGGTGTGGCCCGGATAGGGCTGCCCCGGGGGAGCCAACCGGCCTTGGCTTCAAATGCCAGATTTGTTCTGGACTCTATGTGTTGAGGGAGCTGGAGAGGGGATGCTCCTGAGGGCTGGCGCCCTTTGCCCTTGGCTGGGACTCTATCCTGTGCTGGCTAAGCTGGCCCTCTGCATTTGTAGAGCCTCCTTTTGCTCTTCAGGCCTTCTTCTGGGTTTATGTTCTGTTTCCTAGCTCTTCATTCTTGGGCAAGCCTTTTGAATGCTGTGTGCCTCAGTGTCTTCATCTGCAAACTAGGGTGATTACAGCAAGCAAAGTTGGCCATGGGGGATGGTGGGTGTATGAGATGAACATAAGTGATTGTGGCAATTGTCCTGAGATGGCCCAGGTTTCCCTTGAGCCATCATGGGCATCTCCCTTGCCTAGACTATGACCCTCCATGTCCTGCCATGTTCCATGGGCTTTGCAGGATTGGGGTAAGGGGTCCTCAGTTGTGGGTGACAACTGAAGGCTCGGAGACTCTGTGGAAGCCCAGAAGAGGTGCAGCAGGGGCCTGGGGGTCAGCCACCCTTAATACTTCGGGCTTTGGCTCCTTGGCCACTGCCTCCCTGTTCCCCCCAGCATGTGGAGGCAGCTGCCCTGTGTGGGCTTAGCCCTGGTAGTGGCCACTGGTATGCTTCTCCTCCCCAGTGCCTAACCTACAACTTGACCTTCCTTGCAGACTGAGGGGTGACCATGGGGTGGCCATGGGGCCTGTGCTGCAGGTCCTGGAGTGCCCTGGGGTTAGGGGCTTGGCTCACACCTAGGACGCCCTGTGAGAACAGCTCCTGTGCTTGGAACACTCAGCTGCCTTTTTCGAGCACTTACTGTGTGCTGGTGACAGGGCAGGGGACATAGCCATAGGCAGGGTGGATGATACCCTCCCCTTACACATGGAGTTCTTGGGGTGGAGACAGCAGCCAGGGAAACACACCATTGAGGCAAGAGAATTTCTGGAAGCACAGAGCCCTAGGAAAGAAACAGAAGTGGGGCAAAGTGGTGGTGAGTGTGGGAAGGGGCACTGGAGCCAGGGTCGGAGGCGGCTTGAGAAGCTGCTTTTTTTTTTGTACCAAGGATTGAACTCATGACCTTGTGCTTGCCAGGCAGGCGCTTATGCCTCTGAGCTAAATCCTCGACCCCCTGAGAGACATCTTCTTAGGAGGTCCCTGAAAAGAGCCAGCCATGAGCAAGACAGGAGGAACCCTGGAGAGGGACTGGGGTCAGAGTTGGGTCCATAGGGAGGGTGGGATGCAGCCTGTGCAGGCAGGGAATCTGGATTCTCTTCTGAGACCAGGAAAGGTCTCAGTGGAGAATGGCGTGATCAGGATTTTTAGATCAGTTCTCAGGAAATACTTGCTGAGCGAAAGCAGGAACAAGCAGCATACTCCAGGAAGGCCCTGGGGCCACAGGCCAGATGTGATTGGCTCAGTCATCAGGCTCTGTGCTGAGGAGTGACAGGCCCAATATTTGGCACTGCTCATCTCTATGCCTGGGGCAAGGGAGCAGACAGGGGTTTGAGGTCACCCTTCTAATCAGAAAGTTCCTGTGCACTGGGCTGCTTATATCTCAGTTTCCCTGTTCATCCCAGGATGGGTGGTTTCCCCCTGGACTTGTGGATGCCTCTTGACACTACCCTGAATTGGCTTTGGCCCCCGGGTTTCCCCCTTAGGTCCTGGTACCATTGTTCAATTTCCCTTTTCCTGCCCCTAAGTCACCGCCAGCCTCCGAACACACACTTCCCCTCAGAATTGGTACTGACTTGCCTTCCTGTCCAGAAGGCCCTTTAGCCAAGAGGTTGAGAGCTGGGGGTGGAGGCAAGGCAGGTGGAGGCAGGCTCAGCTAGTGCAGTGGGCAGGCTGCCCAAGCCAGAGATGCCCTGTCCAGTCTGGAGAACTGAGAAGACAGGCTGGTTAGTTCCTGGGGGGAGCAGGCCCTGGGAAGGCAGCTGCTCCCAGGCTTGCAGAGTGAGCCCAGAACCCAGGGCGAGAGAGCACTGGCTGCCTTCCTGGTGAGGTGGGCTTCATTGCAGAGCTGGGGTAACTAGGTCAGAGTCCCTTCACTTTCACACTGCTGCCTTCTGGGGCCGGGTCATGCGATGTGGTTGTGAGGAACATCGTGTGCTTGGTAGGATGTTCAGCAGAATCCCTGGTCTCTACCCACCGGATACCAATAGTGCCACCGCCCTCTCCTGTTTGTAACAACTAAACATGGCTCCAGGTATGGTCAGATGTCCCCAGGATGGGAGCACAGTTGCCCCCGCAGAGGGTCACTGAACAAGGGTAAGGGAGTGCAGCGTCCAGGTAGAGGGAGCTTCCCTAGGGAAGGCCTGGTAGCAGGAGGGCCTCAGAGGGAGGCCTGTGGAGGTGGCATGGCTGGGGAGCAGTGACCAGGGGTGGAGACGCAACATGTCAGTTCTTAGTCACTGTGAGGACTTGGGTGCGTCCTGTGTCCTTGGACTGAAAAGGCCTTGGCTGCTGTGGGCCTGCATGGACAGAGCCTATTCAGAGGGGTGGCAGCAGCTTGGATCCGGGAGGCTGTGAATGCCAGGGGTGTCACTGCCTCCTGCCTAGGTGACAGCTCTGCAGAAGTGGGCTCAGGTGGCAGGGAGGTAGTCTCTGGCTCACAGTCTGGTCCCTGGGTACTCTGGGGTGTTGACTTAGCTGCCTTTGACCTTCAGGCAGGCCTGCCCCTGGAGAGCTTCCCCATTTGGTTGGGTAAGTCATTTCTGATTAAGGCTGTTGTTCAAGGACGTGGCAGGTTCAGTCCTGCTTGGAGGGGAAACTTCCAGTGTTACCTACCTCTGTTGACCTCACTCTTCTGAAAAAAATAAAATGAAATGAACTCAGCCAGGTGCAGTGGCCCATGCCTGTAGTCCCAGCTACTCAAGAGTCAGCAGTAGGAAGATCACAAGTTTAAGGCCAGCCTGGGCAACTCAGCGAAACCCTGTCAATAGAAATGAAAATAAAAAGGACTAGAAATATAGCTCACTGGGAGAACACTTGCCTAGCATGCACAAGGACCTGGGCTCCATCCTTAGTACTGAAGAAGAAGGAGGAGGGAAAAAAAAAAAAAGAAAAAAGAAAACTGAATTTAGACACCTAGTTGTCAGTGCAGCCTGCCTAGCCCAGCGTGGAGTGCGCCTGAGGTCTGTCCTTCACCCTCCTGGCTGCGGCGGGATGAGTTACTGGGGTGTGCTCCATGCTTGCAGTGGCAGCAGGAAATGTGAGGCAGTGTGGAGGGGGAGGGGTGTGCAGGTGGGAAGACCACAGTTTCTTAGCTTCAGCACCCAGGGTGGCAACAGCAGCAAAGCCCTCATTTCTGGTCTGTCAGAGGTTAGGTCTTGGGTGCCACCTAGAGCAAGGCCTGGAAGGCTGACAGGGGGATTAGAGTCTGGGTTTTCTGGAGCTCACACATGTCCCAGACACCCTCGCCTCTGCCACTCAGGAGTTCCTGTTGCAGAGGGGGTCTGGGGGCTTGGTGGATGAGGGAGTTCTTCCTCTCAGGTCACATGGCCGGGAGGTGGGACCTCAACTCCCTGTGCACACTTGAGTTTCTGTCCCTACTTCTCACACACGGCAGCTGCACACCTACTCTCAGAGCCTCAGCAGCTGCCACTGCCCTGCTGGCAATGCTTTTCCCCACCACTGTGGCCTTCCTGCAACTCACCTGCCCTCCGAGATTAACACTGCAACACTTGGTCCCTAGTAGTCATGTGGCACCTGCGTTTGTGGCGACGGGGAGTATTGACCTGTGTGCAGTCTGGCTTCTGCGCCAGACACTGATCTGTGTGCAGACAGCAGCTGGCTATCACACTTTCCTGTCCTCCCTGAAGCGACTGGAGGTTCTGGGACCTGCTTCCTTTTGCTTGCTTGGTTGAGTGTCTTAGCTTCTGAGCACCAGCTCTTCCCAGGCCAGCTGCAGGCCCTGTGGCAAAAGCTCTTGTCTGCTGCACCCACTCTCAGGGATCTTGGAAGGACTGGTTGCTCTGTCTGTGTCACTGCTGCCCAACGGGGCAGATGCCATTTCCGTTTTCAAGTCCCTTCTCTCTAGCCTTCAGGAAGCCACTTGCTCATCTCAATCCAGGAGTGGTTCTTGGACGCTCAGTGGTGCTGGCTTCTTAAACCGAAAAGCCAGAGTAGTCCAGCCCTTTTGTGGCCCCTGCCACAGTTGTTGCAGTGTGTCCCGTCTCCCTGCTCCCATTTTTCAGGCTGTTGAGCAGGGTGTCTTGGCTGTCTGCTACTGACCATCTAGTTATCAGAGGAGTTGGTGGAAGCAGGCTGGGGTGAGCATCTGTGAAGAGAGTGAAAGCCAGTTGTGTGTTTTTCACTGGGATATGGGCAGGATGGCCAGGCTAAAGAACTCTTAAAAATAGACCCCATGGAGCCATAATCCTATCACTAAAGGAGGCTGAGGCAAGAGGATCGTGAGTTTGAGTCCTGCCTGGCCAACTTAAGTGAGACCCTGTCTCCAAAAGTAAAAAGGGCTAGGAATGTAGTTCAGTGGTAGTGCACCCTGGGTTTTTTCCTCTAGTACACACACACACACACACACACACACACACACACAACTAGAACTCGTGAGTGGTGTTGTCCCCCATGGAGTCACTGGTGTAGCCTCACCTTGCTTTGTCTTTTAGGACTCTTGTGTCCAGCCGGTGTTCCAGCCTCACTGAGCCAACCACCTGAGAGAGCTTCCTGCTAAGGAAGGGCCCCCAAGCACTGACCATGTCTATTATGGACCACAGCCCCACCACTGGTGTGGTCACGGTCATTGTCATCCTCATCGCCATTGCTGCACTGGGGGCCTTGATCCTGGGCTGCTGGTGCTACCTGCGGCTGCAGCGCATCAGCCAGTCAGAGGACGAGGAGAGCATCGTGGGGGATGGCGAAACCAAGGAGCCCTTTCTGCTGGTGCAGTATTCCGCCAAGGGACCATGTGTGGAGAGGAAGGCCAAGCTGATGACCCCCAGTGGCCCAGAAGTGCACGGCTGATCTGGGCTGTGAGGCTCCTGGTCCTGTCTGCAGCCAGCTGAGAGGCGCCGGGAGAGCAGAAGACAGACATGCTGCTGTTGGAGAGGAAGGGTTGACACTTGCTGGCATGGCCTCAGCGGGCTTCGTCATCGCATGCACTGACTCCGGGGGCCTGGCTGTCCTGGGCTTCCCCTTGGCCTCCTGGTGGGGCTGCCCATTGCAGGCAGTGGGTAGGCCTGACCTTGCTGGGGCTTGTTGCCCCTTAGAGCTTTTGTTACTTGAATGTTTAGCTGAGCCTGTTTTTGACGGAGCTACTACTGTAATGCGTGAATTAACAAACCTGTGAACTGTAAATAGGCCCCAGAAGCATGTGCTTAAGCCTTTTTGCTGAATTTTTAAAGTATCACTTAGAGCACATGGGAGGAGCTGTTTTGATTAGGACTGTATTCATAATGAGCTGAGTCAAGACCATGGTGGGTCTTAGACGTTTAAGACCCAAGCTGCGCTTGGCAGGGGGCTCCACTGTCTGTGTGTATATAAAGGAAGTGAGGTATCAAGTGTTAGGTCTCATAGCTGACCATTCGGGGTGCTTTGGTGATCTCTGCTTGGTTAGTACTGGGTGGAAGAGCCATACCCTTCCCTTTATTCAGGAGATGCGGTTGTTAAATAGAAGTACCCTTTGATGGCATTATTGCAAGGAAGCTACTGTACCTGCTTGGAAGCATGTGACGGACACGTCAGGGCACACGTCCCGAGAGCTTCCAGGCAGCTTGGTAGCAGAGCAGTTTCCTGTCCCTTTGATCTCACGCATGCCAAGTACACCCCCTCAGAGCTGAGGCTTCATAGATGTGCCAGAGCTCACCGTGGTTGTCTTCTGTCTGAAACCCAAATGGCCCAGGAGAGGAAACTTTTTGTGTTTTTTTGTATTTAATATTTTCTGCACTGGTGAGGTGGAGGTGGCGGCTTGTGTGCTGTCCCCTACCCCCTCCACTCCCTTTTCACAGGTTAGCTTCCTTTCCTCTCTGATGACTGCCCACCTGCTGGGTATTGGATTTCACTTTTCTCAGCGGGTCTCTGTAGATTATCATGAGGCCCCTGACCCAACTCTGAAGACACCGCGTGCAGTGGAAGGTCATTCTTTTGTGTACATTCACACAGCCACCAGATGCTCCCTGCCAGTCTGTACTTAGTGCAGGGAGAGGGGGAGGGGTGGGAATCAAGTTCAAGACTTGGTTCTCACAGATGAGGACTTGGTGGCTCACTCAAGCCCACACCTTGACAGCTGCATCTGTCCGTTTTGTACACTTCACTGAGCTCCCTTAAGACTTCTAATCTCACCACTGCAGGCATTTCCATGATGATTCAAATGTGACATGTGTTGGCATCCTGAATAATGAGCCAGAGGCCAGCCCTGGCTTAACCTCAGCGCACTGGCCCTATACACTTGAGCCAGCTGCAAACAGCATAGCCAGGGAGCACAGAGCTCGGGCCTCCTCATCAGGCTGTAGGTGTCTTCTCGGAAAAGTATGTTGAACTAATCCATTTTCCAGAACCCCTGTGGGGAGCTATAGGGAGCAGCACTTCCATTTTAGCACCTTTAAATAATGATTTGGGGTGGGAAGGGGATAGCTAATGAGGCCATTGTGTTGGAAGCAATACTGAAACACTACTAGTGGGCTCCTGCAGACCCTTAGGGAACAGGGGAGGAAATGCCCTTGGCCAAGTCGGGAAGAGATACATGGTAAGGGCCAGTTGGACAGAGGCTGTATAGGCTGAGGTGGGTAGAGTGAATGGTGGTGCCACTGTGATGGTACCTTGGAGAGGAGGCAGAGGGTCCAAAAGGTGCCAGGTGGTGGTCTGTGAAAGGCAGTTGCAAAGGCTGAGGAGGCTTTTGATCCATCCCCTACCGTTTCAGCCCTTCCAGGCTTTCTACCTCTACTCAAGTAGCCAGCAGCATAAGCATAGGCTGTTTGTTGTTCAGCTCCCTAGCCCAGTTGTCCACCAGTGGCTGGGATTTGCATTTTCTGAGCCTGGTGTTAGAACTGACCTTTGCTCCACTGTCAGACTTGCCTTGCAGCTTTTACTGTGCCAGTGAAGCTTTGGTTTTTGAAATGATTAGATAGATGTAGCTTTTTCATCAGTTTCACTTGTAGAGATTTTCTTACCCCCAACCCCTAGTGGCCAGGGACATCTATGGAGCTTGCTTTGGCACATGGGTTGGGTGAAGCATGGTGGGGGTCTTTGGGAGGAAGATGAAATGCCTAAAGATCCAATGAACACACATAATAACAGCTCTCCCTATAAATATAGTACAGATACCAGTCACACTCAGATGCTTAGTAAGTTATATGACCTCTCTTTGAATTCTTTCTCAAGGGCCCAACTGTTGCATTCAAGTTTTCTGAGTAGCCAGGGGATTAACCTTTATCCTTCGTAACATGGCAGAAGCAGCAACAGGGCAATGGGAAAGGAATTCCTGACATTGAGCCACTAAATTATAGACTAATTTCTCAGACAGCGCTTCAGATGGACTGTGCTACTGTTTTTGTCTCAAAGCTACCAAGTTTGTGCAATAAGTAGAAGGGATGTCACCTGTGTCAATTAAAGCTAAATAACATTCAAGTTCATTTTCTAGACCACTGAGAAAATCTTTATTTACAAGGTTTCAATAAAATTTGCATAAATATATTCCCAATGTACAGTTTTAATCTCTGATTCCTTCATTATTTCAAGTTAGTCTGTCCTGTTCTCATTCTTCCTCTCAGATGCCAGTGGGGAGCTGGCATTGGAAGGCAGGGGAGTCTCACCGGGTAACAGGGGGGCACCGGCAGGCTCGGGGTGGTCAGGGTGTGCTTCTCTCCCTGGGGCCGGGCCCTCAGCCCCGTCCTGGCCCTGCAGCTTCCTCTCCATGGTGGCAACCAGGATCTTGAGCCATGTGTTCTCGGTGAGCAGAGTCTCTGAGGCATCAGCCAGCGCCTCCAGCTCACGGGCCTTCTGCGTGTACAGGGCCTGCAGCTGCTTGCTGTGCTGCCGCAGCAGGCTGTGCTGCTGCTCCAGGGCCTGCTGCTGCTTGCGCAGCCGGCGCTCATCCCTGCGGGCACTGGACAGCTGACCCTCTACTTGGACCTGTGCTCGGTGAAGGCTGCTTAACTCTGCTCGCAGTTTCCGGATCTCTCTCTCCAAGTGGGAGATGTGCCCTTGCTGTAAGGCTGCCTCACTCTGGAGACAGCCTCTGGAGGAGGCGCTGGCCATGTTGTAGGGGGCGAAGGCAGGGTCTGAGTGATGCAAGATGAATCTCAGCAGATTTGGAAGGGTGATGGGGAGGTCTTCGGGGTATTTTACACTTAGGTCCTTTCTGGAGAGAAAAGGGAGAGTTGTCAAGCGTTTTGGCAGCAGGCACAGTCCAAGTGCTTCTGGGTATCAGGCTGTCTACTCTTAGCAAGAAAGAACAGCAACAACAACAACAAAAAAAAAAACCCAAAAAACTAAAAACATACTCTGAGGAGTTTGCTTGCAGAAAGTGAAGATGAAAAAAGTTAACCTAGCAAGCAGTTCTCCAGGAAGCTGTTCCATTCACTTGTGCTGTGATTAAGATGGCTTATCTTATGTGTCTGTTCCTGCGCAATTGAAGTTTCTAAACATAAATTTCTAGAAGGACAAGCACTCCCAGCCCCAAACCTGAAGCCAGTGACTGCAGGCACTGGGAACATGCAGGAAGGGGCTTCCAGCTGCTCTGAGGCCCAGTGGGCATTCCTTGGAAAGACTGTCACCAGGTGGCTTTGTAGCTGTCAACAGTGTGTGCTGAGTAAGAACACCTGAAAACTCAGTCTGTTTCCTCAGCACGCATTTATTACATGCTCTCTACGGCAAGAGTTCTCAAGTGGGAATGACTACCCCTCAGGGGACACTGGGCTTACGCCCCTAGAGGCTAACAGACCAACCAATGGATAAATCAGGGCTTCAGGGCCTTCAAATGAGGAAAGACAGCAACACTGGAAGAGGTTCCCTCATAGCTTTGTTCAGTGCTCTTATCTAGAAAATTTTCGGGAGAACTTATTTAATGTCTGACAGCCTAAGTTTCACAGATACTTTTACCTGGGCATGCACAATCTACCTGCACTAAATCGAAGCTACCAACTTTTGCATTTATGCCTGAGGTGGGCCAACAGACGGGATCAGCTTCTGCACATATTAAAGGAGCAGAGGTCAAGCTAGGTGTAGGGGTACACGCCTATAATCTCTGCACTGAGGAGGCTGAGGCAGGAGAACTGTCTCAAGTTTGAGGCTACCCTGGATTTTACATAGCAACACCCTGTCTCAAAAAAACAAAGGGAGCAAAGGTCAAGGGCAAAGACCAGCTGCCCAGAGTCATTGTCATGTGTTCTCACAAGTGGCTTGTTTTCTATAAAATGAGGACGGGGTGAGTGTCTCCTACCTCACAGGATAGTTGTAAGCTTTAAAAAAACTGCATGGTTCGTTATGAAAGCACTAATTAAAAACCCACACTCCCTCCATGTACAGTCAATGGCCAAATAGCTAAAATGACATAAGGGGCTCTATTAAAGGGTAGCCCTTTCCCTAACAAAAACTGCAAGGAAATTAAAATATGCCACAATTTACACAATGTTTATGAACACCTTCAGGTAAAGTTTTTTAAACTCTCAGGTAATACTAAACCTAAAGTACAACTTGGCACCTTGCACATAACTGTTTTATACAATAAAATAGTTTAGGACAGTCAACTTCCCCCTCCTTTAAAGCACGGCTCTGAATATATAAAGAACTAAAACAAAACAAAACAAAACAAAACAAAAAACAGTCCTCCCAAATTTAAAGACCCAGTCCAAAAACGGGCATCTGAGATGAATATGCACTTCTCAAATGAAGAAATACAAACAGCAAATAAATATGTGGAAAAAAAAAGTTCAACATCACTAGTCATTAGAGAGATGCAAATTAAAACAACACTGAGATTCTACCTCACCACAGAAAGAATGGCTACCATCAAGAAATCAAGCAATAAGGCCAGGTGTGGTAGCCCACACCTATAATCCCAGCACTCAGGAGCCTGAGGCAGAAGGATCATTGAAAGTTTAAAACCAGCCTGGGCTACAGAGTAGAAAGACCCTGTCTCAAAAAAAACAAAACAAGACAAAACAAAACAAAACAAAACAAACAAACAAACAAAAAAGAACGAAAGAAATCAAGCAACAATAACCAATGTTGGAGGGGCTATGGGGAAAAAAGAACCCTTCTCCACTGTTCATGAGAATGTGAAGAGTCCTCAAAAAACTAGAATTGGAGGTCCCATTCAACCCAGTTAGGATTGTAGGTCTCATTCAACCCACTTATTCCCCCTTCTGGGTCTCTTCCCAAAAGAATTAAAAACATCATACCATAGTGATATATGTGCACCCATGTTTATAGCAGCACAGTTTGTAATAGCCAGATCTTGGAAACAACCTAAATGCCCATCAACTGAGGAATGGATAAAAAAAAATGTGGTATTTTTTTTTTAATCTAGAAAGAAAAAAACCCCAACCAAACAAAACAGAAAAAAGGGTAGCAACAACACAGAATTCCAAAGGAAAAAAAGAAAAGAACAACAACAACAACAACAACAACAAAAAAAAAACCACTAAGAAATCACTAGTTGATATTACATACTGTCATCTTGGAAGTAGTTGTTCAAGTTACAAAATTAAAGCATATGAAGTAGACATTCAAACAGCGAGACTGTTAACAGTTCTCAACAATCTAACAAAAACAGTAATATGGTCATCTATCTTACCACTAAACATACATGCAGTTATATCCTTTAGAGCACTTTCTTTTGCTCTTTTTTACAGTAGCAATTATTCATTTTGGGTTTTATTACTCCTACAGTTCTTACTACTTTTTACACTAGAGACACAATTTATAAATATGATCCTTTTTTTTTTATTTAAAGAGAGAGAAAAAACCCAGCCAAACAAAAGAGAAAAAGGGTAGCAACAATACAGAATTCCCAAGGGAGAAAATAAAAGAACGGCAACAACAAAAACAAAAGCAAAAACACTAAGAAATCGCCACTTGATAAGTTACATACTGTCATCTTGGAAATAGTTGTTCAAGTTACAAAATTAAAGCACACAAAGTAGACATTCAAACAGTGAGACTATTAACAGTTCTGCTCAACAATCTAACAAAAACAGTAATGTGGTCATCTATCTTACACACTTAAACATACATGCAGTTATATCTTTTAGAGTACTTTCTTTTCCTCGTTTTTACAGTAGAAATTACGCATTTTGAGTTTTATACTCCTACAGTTCTTATTACTTTTTACACTAGAGACAAAAAATATGTAACGCTTCACGAATTTGCGTGTCATCCTTGCACAGATTAGCGCATGCTAACCTTCTCTGTATCATTCCAATTGTATATGTGCTGCCGAAGCAAGCACAGATGTGGTATTTTTATTTTTTATTATTATTATTATGTTTTGTGGTACCAGGGATCGAACTCACAACCTTGCGCTTGCCAGGCAGGCGCTTATGCCGCTGAGCTAAATCCCCAGTCCAGATGTGGTATTTTTATACAACAGAATATTACCAGCCATAAAGGATAAACTAGAGATTTCTATAGGTAAATGGATGCAACCTGAGAACATACTCAGCAAAATAAATAAGACACACATGTAAACATCATATTGCTTCATTAGTATGAGAAGCTGAAAGAAAAAACATGTATAGGTATACAAAATAGTTAAGATAGTTGTACTACTGATTGCTCTGAGTTCGCTGAAGAGAAAGATTTGTGCTGGCATTGTTTGGACAATTTAATGCAGACGTCTGTTCTCTGAGTCGATTCGGGGATGACTATGCAATGTATGTACCATTGTTGCCTCCTGACTGATGTGTTTTGAAAGTTTTAGGGGTTTTTTCCTTCTTCTTTTCTTTTTATCCTTCAAGTAAAATGGATTTGGAAAAAGCAAGCTAAGCTAGCAAGCAAGCACAGTTCTGGACATGGAAGCTCCTCATGAGCGAGGCCTCCAGTGTGCCCAGGAAGGTGGCGGGCAGGGGGTCAGGAGGCTGGTCTGCCACCCCCTTCCACAGCACAAAGTGTGTTTGAGGGCAAAACACAGGTACACCAGAAGCAGCAAAAGGCTGACAGTCATCTTCATTTGTCTCTGCAGACCTTTTACAGGACAACACTGAGAAGCATGTTATCTTCAAGAACAATGCCAGCAATCTCCCTGAAGACCATGCCAAAATGCTTTCATACTTTTAAAAGTAGCTAGGACACAGAATATCGAACTACTTGCTTCCCAGAATGCTGTCCTTTTGAAAGTGGTGGTAAGAGGTCTATTACTGTGTCCAATGCTTCTTTCACCCTGACGGAGAAGCCAAGCACTCCTTGGAAGCAATGAGGTTTTTCTGCAGGAGTCAACCCAAAGTCCCTTGGTGGAGAGTGTATACTCCTACCACCCAGCCCAGGGTCAGGCCAGGGCACCTGCATTTTGTTTTCTTTTTTCTCCCAGTCCTGGGGATGGAACTCAGGGGCTCACAAATGCTAACAAGAGATATACCATGGAGCTACATCCCAAGCCCACCCAAAGCCCACCCTCTTTGTTACAATTATTTTGTGCTGGGCTGGTGGTGTATGCCTATAATCCCAACATTCTGGGAGGCTGGGGCAGGAAGACTGAAAGTTGAAGCCTAGCTTTGGGAACTTAATCAGACCCTGTCTCAAAATTACAAATTAAAAAAGGGAAGGCTGGGAAGGTAATGTAGAGCAAGGGCCCTGCCCCCACCCCAATCAATTTGAGATAGTATCTCATTAAGTTTCACAGGGGGGTCTGGGTCTTGAACTTTTGATCGTGCCTCAGTCTCCTAAGAAGCTATTATCAAAAGGGACATGTTTATCCAAAGGATGTTTTTCCAGTCAAGAAACAGACACTTCACAGAAGAAATACAAATAGCCAGTTGGGCGTGGTGGTGCACACCAGTAATCCTAGCACTTGGGAGGTTGAGGCAGAAGGATTGTTGCAAGTTCGAGACCAGCCTGAGCTACAAAGTGAGCTTAAGCCCAGCCTGAACTGCATAGTGAGACCCTGTCTCCAAAAAAAAAAAAAAAGAAAGAAAGAAAGAAAGACAGACAGACAGACAAATGGTCAACAAATACATAAAAAACTGATCATCTCTGGCTACTAGGGAAATGCAAACTAAAACAACCCCATCATCTTACTCCAGAAAGAACAACAATCATTAGGAAATCAATAACAAAAGCAGGCATAGCTGTGGTGAAAAAGGAACCTTTCCTTCATTGTTTGTGGGAATATAAACTAGTACATCCATTATGGAAAACAGTATGGAGATTTTCTCAAAGAACTGAAATTAGAAATTCCATATGACCCATACCTATCCCCCTGCTAGGTATCTTTAGACAGACTTCATAGAGCTTAAGACATCATACTACAGCAATCCATGCATACTAATGTTTACTGCAGTACAATCCATAATCTTGGAAGCAGCCTGTATTTTGACCTGTTGATGACAACTGGATAAAGACAATGTGGTATCTATATATAATGGAATACTACTACACTATTAAAGGATGGATAGAAAGGGAGAAAGGGATGATCTCCTACAATAGGGAAGTGGTCCAAGGGAACACGGTTGAGGGTGATGAGGCGAAGAGGAAGTAAGAATAAAGATATGCCATGTATAGGAACTTAATAACCTCAATTAATGTAAATATCATATGCCATAACATGAGCTAAGAAAAACACTATCAACAAGCATGAAAAAGGGGATAAGGGAATGACAGGGAGGAAAAGGGGATTACCAAAAACAAAACAAAACAAAAAAAAAAGCTATAACATGTACATGTGACTACTCCCCGAAATGACTAAACTGCATGAACTGCAAACATATACAAAAGGGATATGATTTATTTACACAACTTGATAGCAATTTGTGCAAGAAACATCTTCAAATCACTTATCTTACCTCTCTGAACCAACCATTATTAACACTTGACACCTTCCCATGTGAAATATGCACATTTTCACATACTGCACACATGAATTTGCATTTTCATAGTGCACAGTTTTATATTTTACTAAAAGTAGTGTGCGTAGGTCAACTGTGAAAAAGGTCATTACATGCAATAAAACAGCCTTCTTCATTTCCTCTTTTACAAGTTATCAACTCACACTATTTGCCAGTGTCCCTCCTGGGTAAAGTCAAACATTCTCTTTGGGCCAGCTATGATGAGCTTACTGTTGTGCCTACCATTTGTTATCAGGAAATGAGAAAAACTCCATTCCAAAGCAATTAAGATCTTGAGCAAGCTCTTTCCATTAAAATACAACAGGACAGTCTTTCTTCTAAATATTACCCCCTTGACCTTTCCAATGTAAAGGACACGCTGAGTGTGGCTGAGGACTGCTGAGAGTTTGAGGCTAGCCTAGACTACAGAGTAAGTGAGAGGCCAGCCTGAACTATATATATAGTGAGACTCTTTCTCAAACAAAAAACATGCAACATACAGAGAAAAGGGCTACACCAACTGGCCCACCTGGATCTGCAGAACAAACCCACCTTCATGCTTCTGACCCCAGGTAGCACCATGAAAGCTCTCACCTGTTCCTGGCCTGCCCTTCTTTCCCTGACTCATTCAACATATTATGACAGGAGCTGAGAAGTTCTTCATGCAAAGGCAGATGTTGGGTGCTATGACTTTGATATTTATCAAACTATGTTTGGAATTCAAAAATTACATGTCATTAACTATATGCCAAACTTCTGGCCCCCACAGATGAACTTGCTACTTTTGTCCATGATTCCTTGATTATGTGGCAATTTACACATTTCTTGGAAAGAGATTCACCTTAACACACCCAGCAGCAGAACAGGGTGAGTCCCGTTGTTTTTAGTGTGATCTGACAAAGAGTCTACTACTGTACCACAGGAAGTATTCCTATAAACATTCTCAGAGATAAAGGCAATGATTCAACAGATAAGAAAGCACTCTCCTAGACAAACAGGATCAGCACACAGTAGTACGATGAATTGTAAAAAGGAGGCAGGAAATTAAAATAGCAAATGTTGCTCATATGGGTCAGGGCCATCCTTAAAGGATCTGCAAATATGTTTCCCACAGAGGAGTGAATGCCCATGAGGACCTATCCTAAAAACAAAGGTAATCTGTACACAAGAAGAGTGCCAACATTTGGCTTACTACATATTAAAGGGCCAAGGATTCCTTTCCTTTTTTGATTGGGGGGAGGGTGTTCCGGAAATCAAACTCGGGACCTTGCATTGCCAGGCAGGTACTTTGCCACTGAGCTATATTGGCTCTTCCTTTTTTACTCAAACACTTGCACTCATATTCCCTCATTCTAACTCCCCTTCCCCTTTGCTAATGTCCCACTCCTGCTTGCTGGGTGCTGCCAGCAAAAGTTGCTATAATGACTGACCTTGCAGTAACACTTAAGCAAATGTGAAAAGGTCAAGGTTTGACAAGCCCATGGCAGACATTCACAATGATGTGCACACATGCAGCCAAAGGTCCGTTTCAGAGGCTCTGTGAATCTAAGGAAGGATGGTGCAAGTACAAGAGCCATGGGGGTGCCAGAGGGCTAAATGAGAAGTGATGTATGTGGAAATCCTGGGAAAAGCAGAGCTCGCAGGCTGCCTGTTGCCTTAACCCATACCTACACGAGAATCTTTCCTGTCAATCTTGGCATGTTCTCTGTTCACGTAGGCCATGAAAAGTAACAAATTCTGATGGCCACCTTCATCCTCCTCTAAAAAATAGACTAAGACCAAATTTGTTCAAAGAAAACCACCACACAAGACAGAGATAGTAAAGTATATCTACCTATGTCTCTAATGGCACATTCTTTGAACAGTTTAGTCATAACAAATGATTTACTTCTTAAACCCCTTTTATCTTCAGACATGAGAATACCATCCTCCCAACATTGAAAAACATTTCACCCTTACCTGTTACAGGGAAAAAACAAGATGGTAGGAAGCCGGTCAACCATAAATTCCCAAGGAAGATCATTCTGAGATACATCGATCCTGGCAGAGGCAAAGGGAAAGTATAGTAAGTAAGAGATTAGCCTACAAAACACACCGTAAAGGAACCTTCTAATAACTGAAGAACTTAGTGCATTACTACTTCCCTTGCAGTGAGGACACCACCAGGTACATGCCAAGCACTGAGAGCTTAAGGACATGTAACTCCACTCTTAGGAAATCTTTCTCTGAGTGGTAACATCATGTCCTGAAAGTAAACCTGAACCCCCTTCCCAAATGCCTCATTCACACCTCAAAGAGTAATTAACTCATTTGGAAGTATCCCAATCCCTAAATAAATTCTAGCAAATGAATGGAAGCTGAGTATGGTGGTGCACACCTATAATCCCAGGACCCAGGAGGCTGAGGCAGGAGGATCACAGTTGAGTTTGAGGCTAGCCTGCACTACAAAGTGAGGCTTTGTTTCAAAACAAAACAAAAAACCCAAAATAAAACAACAAAAAAAGAGACCAGAAAAAAAAAAATGAATAGAAATCACTAAACAGAACACATCACACCTTTATGAAGACAAATTATCCTGCTTTATATATTAAAGACCAGGAGAGAAGCCATAAAAAGTATCTGTGTTTTCTTAGCATACTGTAGATCACTACAACTGCTTGGGTGGTCAGTCCTTCAGCAGCAGCACTGAGCTAGACTTCCACATGTGCAGTGAGGCTCCCGTGTGTGCAGATGGGACAATGAGTGTACACAGATTCCTCCAAGGAAGGGGTCACTCTGTCCCAGTGGGCAAGCTGCTTGGCCAATATTCGTTGAAGCTACACCCAAAGGATGGAAATGTCTGGGACCATTACCTTGATGGGAGTTTTCAGAAAGTGTAAAGATAAAATTCATTAAAAAAAAAAAAAAAAAAACCTGGTACAAATGAAAACAATTTCACCACAATGAACAGAAAAATATGCCCGCCTCTATCTGCAAGAGCCTCTCTAAAACAGCAGTTCCAGTTTTCAAGCATTTGTTGCTAAACATTATATTTTATAATTAAATGCTTTTTTTAGTCCTGATTTTTACCTCAATGAAAGAGCAAACTGAAATTAAAAGCATTATAAAAACCCACTTCAAATTCTATCAGGCCACTGGTGCCTTCTTCCTGGGATTCTCATTCAGCTGTGTCTGTATGCTCATAGAGCTTTAGGACCAGTTATCTTACGCTCTACTTTTCAATTAATGGTGTAGAAAACACTGCTTTAAATAGATAAAAATGATCAAAGCCAGTGTGGTGGTTCACCCCTGTAAGCCCAGCACTCGGGACACTGAGGCAGGAGGATTGTTGCAAATCTGAGGGCAGTCTGGGCTACCCAGTGAGTCCAAGGTCAGCCTGAACTATACGGCAAGACCCTGTCTCAAAAAAAAAGCCAATGTGACCAACTTCCCATTCATCTACTGTTGGATACAAAGAATGTTAAGACTGGCCAATGCGTCTCTGGAATTTCTATTTCCCTATTTCCCCAAAGTGAAGTTAACTGGGTTAGTAATATACGTATTTTTGTTATTTCTTGCAAATTTTGCCCAAATGCTTTCTAAAAGGCTTATGTCAATTTACTCATCCCATTAGCTACATTTGTGCCAATTTCACTTTATTTTATCAACACAAGATTCTGTCACTTAAAAGCGTTTATGAATTTAGGAAGTGTAAATCACACTGTTGGTGTTTTAATTTACATTTATTAGGTTTAAATTACCCCACTTATTTATGTACTGTCCTCATACACACAAAAGACCTGCTATGTCTTATTCAAGTGAGTTCCTCTCACCTGTCCTTTAATCATTTTAACTGTGAGAGGTGGAGAGTAAAAATCCTGATTGTGAATCCTGCCCCCTCACTGACAGCACTGATAGGTTGTGTGACTCCGTGACATTTACCTAATCTTTCTGTGCCTATTTCCATCTCAGTAAAAGAGTGATAATCCTACCAACTTTTCTGAAATGTTCCAGACTGTCTTACGACAGTACACTGTCTAATAGATAAAACAGATACTGCTTAAAAGTCTGTATGGTATTCTTTTGTTTTCATTGCACATATATCCAATGCCACCTGTTCATCTTTCTTGCATTATTTTTTCAACTGGTTCTACTTTAGAAGTTGTCTCAAGAGAACTAACAAATCCAATATTCTATCTTTTGCTCTGTTTTTTTCCCTGTGATTTGTTCTATTTAATCTATCTGGAGGGGTATTTTGAGGGGTGGGAAGAAAATCTACACACATTTCTTAGCTTCCAGCACAACTACTTACTACCTTATATAAAAACCCTGCATGTAGGGCTGGGGATTTAGCCCAGTGATTCAAGCATTTGCCTAGTAAGTGCAAATTCATGAGTTCATTCCTCGGTACAAAAAAAAAAAGAAAAAAAGGTTTGTTAGGGCTGGGGATATAGCTTAGCAGCACAGTGCCTGCCTGGCAAGTGTGAGGTCGTGAGTTCGATCTCTGGTACCAAAACCACCACCACCACCAAACAAACCTGCATGTGAGCTTTTTAAAAAAGCAGAACAAAACAAAAACTATTAAAAAGTCTTTGTTTATACAAGAGCCCACATGGAATAATAAGATGAGAACCTGTGGCTATCAACCAATTACTCTTCCTGATTTCCCTAGTAAGGGAAACAAAGGCTGGTACTCCAGCCCAGGCCAGTGGGAACCCCCACATCGCCCTTCCCATGGATTCTAGGCAGACAGAACTGTACTTGCCCTCCAATGAATCTAGTCAGCACAAGACACACTATCACAGATGCTCAGAATTCACCAGGTCAGTTTAAACAAGGCTGTGTTCCCAGTATAAGGCTGCCAACGAGATCTAACTACACCTTACTTCAGGCTAGTGGGAGACCCTCCCACACCCTAGCTATGCTGCAAAAGTGAGGACAGCACAGCCCAAGCACTGCAGAACAGGCTTCCTTACCTGGCCACAGTGAATGTATCTGCTGGCAGGAGACGGGCGAGCTGGATAAAGATGTGATTGAGGGATGGACAGAAGCCACACCACTGCGCATAATACAGCAGCAAGACATCCTATGGGAAGGAAAATGGGCATTACTTGCACCAGGGAAATGACTTCTGTTCCGTTCCCTGCTATGTTTAGAATCCAACAGTTAATGCCACAGCTTTGCAGAAATTACCCTGAAAATTTTCATCTGTATATTTTTTCAATTATATGTTCTCTTAAGAACTTTCTACAATTAGAAAAATATAATTCACTTATGTTCCACCATCAGACTGTCATGTGGCTAATATGTACAGTACTCAAAAAACGACCATTCACCCCAACAACTGCAGATCTGGAAGTTATTTTAATAGGGATGAATGGCTTGATTTTTGCCTCTTTGTGGACACTGTACCTGTTTCTGAAGGATGACTTCCCAGAAGGTATCAGTTGTTACTTCAGTGATTAAATGCTGAGAAGGGAACTGGGCGGAATCACTTCCAATGAGGTGCCTTTTCAAGGGACTGTAGAGAATGCTAAAGTTTTGAATAAAAGATTCTAAAAATAAAGAGAAAATGAGATCAGGTCTTCTCTAGGTACAAGGAAAATACCTGGCCTACTTTAAACTCCACAATTTAAAAACAGCAGTAACTTCCCATGCTTACATTTTTTTTTTTTTAAACACTTCACCTCTAAGCAAATCCTTGCACAAAGCTGCTGAGGGTAGTATCAGGCTTAGCTTTGATAGTATTAACTTGGTAGACAGTCCTTTAGGATAGTCAAACACCATGCAGTTATTAGACGCTCTAATACTCAAAGAGTCTAGAAATTCTATCTTATTCTTTCCTGAAAGAACTGGCTCATAAATACACACCAAGTAAAAATGCATATGCTCTCAACATGTCACAATCTTTTCAAGAGTTTTTCATTTGTATCATTAAGGCCTTGACCCACAACTTAAATGCAGCAATTGTGCAAGTCACAGCAATGTGGAACGTGTAAAATACTTGTTAATTTGAGGACAAGGAACTATGCTTTTTTATTTTAATAAAGTTTTTAAAAAGAAAAATAACATTAACATATAACAGAAAAATACCTAACTGAAACTCATAAAAATCTTAAACCAATAGGTTTGTTTACCCTCCCCACAGACACCATTTTTAGCATCCTCTGTCTTAGAGAAGCAACACTAATCTGAGTTTCACTTCTTTCTCCATTCTGAGGTCCTAAAGAACAATGACAAATTCTGCCAACTGAGAAGGAAGTGAAGAATGTCTTCTGAATACTAAAGAGACTTAATTATCATATCTAGGTAAGACTCAGTTGGCTAAGTGTTTGAAATCTAAACTGTAAAACTGTCCTAGAGATAGCTGACTTATGAGTTAGCCTTCCCAGCTATACAGTTTGTATTAATTACAGGGCAAAGAACAGCTGAGCTATATACATTTCAGAGTGGCAAAGATGGAATGAAATACAAAGGCTTCTTTCTAAAAGCCCTTAAATTCAAGGTGAATGCATTGTGAGTTCATCAACTGGTCAAGTGTTACTAAACAGAATTCAGGAAATCCAATACACTCTTTAAAAAAAAATGCTGGCCAGGTGTGGTTTGCGCACCTGTAATCACAGCACTCACATCACTGTGAGTTTAAGGCCAGCCTGAACTGCATAGTAAAACCCTGTCTCAAAAAGACCAAAAAAAAAAAAAAACAACAAAAAACAAAAAAACAAAAAAAACCTTCGTTGCTTTAATCATGTTTGTTGTATGTATAGGTTTTTAAAAACTGCTAACTGTTAAGATGAAGGAATTTAGCAATCCACTATTGAGAAATTTGTTCTTCCACTTATTGTTGCTAACGTATTAATTACATGGATGTTCCCTATTGAGTCATATTGTTGAAAGGTAATAATTTTATTTCTAAAAAGAAAAGACACCAAGAATTCACCAAGATGCTCTTAGAAAACATGCACCAAGGAGCCTTCATGGTTGTAATACATTATTTGATACAGAACTCAGATTTATATAGATCCTTAAACAAACATGGAAAAAAGTGAATCAACTAGAGTGAAGAGGGGCAGCTAAATGGACTACAATGGATGCATTTATTTATTTTTTTGGCACTAGAAATCAAACTCAGGGCCTCACACTTGCTGGTGAGGTGCCGTGCCACTGAGCTAAATCCCTGGCCTAGACTAAGGTGTAGAGGCTCTGAATTCACTCTTGCTTCCCCAAGTTGAAAATAAAGTTTCCTTCCCTACCAAATTCCTCCTTTCTCCATTTGAAAACTCAGTCTCCCCTGAGTTTCCAGTGAGGCTGAACTAACAAGACTTTTGAATTTTGCTTCCTTGTGCACACATCAGGGACTGCAGCAAAGTCCTGGGAACAGCATAGTGGTCAGCTCCTTGTTGGGGCCAACTCCTGGGAACAAAGCTATGGGGTACTTTCCTGTAACAGAGCCTTAACTTTCCAAAAAGTGATTTCTACTGATTTGCAACTTGACGTTTACTACAATAAATACTTGTCTGTTACAATGTAGGCACTCGAGATCAGAATAGCATTCTTCAAGCTGCTACAAAACTGCAGTTAACCCATCAAGCTGGGAGGAGGTCTTGATACTTACACTCAAGGGCTTAAGACAAAAAGGAGGCAAGGTGCTATTTTCCCACTGATTTCAGCTTAAGCGCCTTTAAGATGATGCTGTGTTAATGGCTTGTGCTTATTAGCCCCTGAATATCCTGCCAAATAGCTCTCACTTGCCTGACTGGTACAGCTGCCAGGTCACTGACTCTACTTCAGACAGGTGACAGAAGCTACCACTCTATAAAGTTGGACCTTCTCACCATGTGCTGACAAACTTCCAAAATTTGGAAATAGGAAGTTTTTGTTCCATTTAATAGACAAACTTAAGATTCTCTTAAAACTATGACCAACAGGTAAAGATGATTTATGACCAACTGCCTAACAACTTAAAATGAAGTCAGGCATGATGGTTTAATCCCAGCACTCGGGAGGCTGAGACACGAGGACTGTCATGAGTTCAAGGCCAGCTTGGGCCACATAGTGAATTCAAGGCAACACTGAACTACATAGTGAGACCCTGTCTTAAAAAGCCAAAAGCAAAGCAATAAATAAAGGCTGAAGATGTAGCTCAGTGTAAAAGCCCTGGCTTTCATGCCGAGTACCAAAATAAATAAATACTTGAAATTAGCTACAGCATTTGTCACCCCCACAGTTCAGAGTAATGACACCATCAAGCTAAGATACCTATGTTAAGGAAAACTTATTATGCTCAGGGAAGTAAACTGTCTAGTACCTAAGGTGAACTTCATGAGTGCTTGCTTTGGATCCAAGATATAGTGAGACTCTTCTTTCACATCAACGATTGTGGCAAATTCTTTCACGTGGGTGGAGCTTGGAGCACCCAGTCTCTCTGCATATAACCAAAACAAATTGGAATCCAAAAGGTAGATGTTCAGGGTCTTGTTGGTTCTGCAGCTCAGGCCTGTGAAGGTGGTGCTAGTCATGCCCACTTCAGGGAAGAGATACCTGTTCTCCTCAATGTGAGGAACATGGCTGGGGGTGGTGGCCTTACACTTCTCCAAGGAAGAAAATGTAGTGCCTGGGGTTTCAAAGATACCTTGTTCAGAATCAATGAAGCTTACCCCGCCCCTGTTTATGGTCCTGCAACATGCAGTGTAATAGCTAAAAGGGCTATAGGAAGTTAAAAAATTGCTGCATTCCATGCTGTCCGATGCCATATGATAAAAGGTCTGCTCCTTGAGGTAGAAGGAATCCAGAACCGCTGCCATCTGGAAGAAGCTGCACTGTGGCACACTGACTGAGCTCGGCTGGATGCCCCCAGCGGTCTGGTTGACACATAGCTCGCAGATGTTATGAGTCCTGGAAAATGAGTGCCCTTGGGGCAGCACCACGGTGTTGCAGCAGGGCAATGCTGCCATCAGGGATGTGTCTGGCAGCGGGGACGGTGGCTCTGGTGCCAGGGACTGCGACACTGGCACATCCACCTGCCGCAGATGCTGAAGGAGGCGCTCCACCACCTGATCCCTGTGACAGTTGTTATATTCCAAGGCCACTTCGGTGATCTGAAAAGCAGAGTAGAAGTGATCAGGGTTAGAGGATAACCCAAGGGAGAGAGCTCACAGTTGCTGTGCCTGCAAAAGCACCCTGTCAGGTCACAAGGTAGAGGAATCCAGAATAGAAGAAAGCCTTGAAGTCCAAGCAGTCACACCATACCGATCAGCACAGAGACCTAGTTTTCACGTGTCATTCTGTTAACAAGCAATTTTTTGCAGTACTGGCAACTGAACCCAGAGTCTCTGCATTGAGCTATATTCCCACCCCTTTTTATTTTGAGACAGTGTCTTGCTAAGTCACTAAATTGCCGAGAATGTGTTCAAATTTGTGATTGTAAACCATCATGCCTGGCTCTAACCAATTCTGAGACAGAAGGGAAAGGTATCTCAGTCAACCATATGAGAAGCAGCTCAGGTGAGGTGGCTCAGCTCAGGGCTTAGGTCCAGACTGTCACAGAACTGGAACAGAACTTAAATCTCCCGACTCTTAGTTAGGTGCACTTTCCTTTACTCTTTATGACTCCTATTGATTGGGCCAGTGATACAGCTCAGTGGTATAGTGCCTACCTGGCAAGTGCAAAGTCCTGAGTTTTAGTACAACAAAAAAAGGCCTAACCAGTAGTCCCATCATCTGACCCCAAACATCCCATAAAACTTCAAGATTTACTGTAATCTTTTACTGAAAGTTAAGTAGAATCCTTTTTCCTCACCTCTTTCAGTTTTGCTCTCTCACAAAGCAACAATTTGAAGAATGCCTTTAAGTGAAAACAGTATTTTGTATACAGCAGTGCTCTTGAGGAGTGAGCCCTCTCACTTCCCTCCAATGAAGGGAATTGCTTTGAAACAACTCAAGCTACATCCTACTGTTAACGGATTACTGTTACTGTTAATGGATAAATTGAATGATACATTTAATTTATGTGAACTACCAACAAAAACTTGACAAGCCTTCTGGTAATCAGACTGATACGAACACTGCAAAGAAATGCCTAGCTTGGAAAAAAGCTACACCAACTCTGCTGGTTAAGCACAGTGCTGTCCTTTAACCCTCTCTTCAGGCCTCTTAGAACCCCTGGTGGTTTGCACATGATGCTGGAGTCAGGATCTGTTTCTTCATGGGGACTCACATGTTTAAGGGCATCTGCCCATTCCTGAGCTTAGGAAGCCACCATCTGGTTACTTCTGACACTCTAACCACATCCACCACAACTGTCTCAAATATCTTTGCCTGGCACATCTCTCAACTGTATCACCTTCATTCTCAGACAGTCTTTTTCTTTAACAATGTAAGTTTCCTTAACTCTCTGCCCAAAGCCAACCTACAAAGGTACAATACAACTGCCTTAAGCTGTAAGGTGTTTTTTGTGCAAATGCCAATCAATGACTTTTCTAGCTCTGATCATGGTTGCTGCTGCTCTGATCACAAGACCCTACCAGCTTCCTCCATCTCTACCATCCAAGTTTAGGTTCTTACACATTTTTGAACCCCACTGCTAGTGAATTCTCAACTTCAGATGAGCACCCAGCACTCCCCTCTAAGGTTCTTTTGGTGTCTTCACCAGTGAGCCATGGCAGGATAACACAGAACCTGTGGTCTTTCCTAACACCTAAACCTGCAATTTTCCACTGCTGCCTTTCCTCAGGCTTCTCTTTCCTTTAGTTTCCCTCAATCCTGCAAGATCAAGCTATCCCTTCCCCACCCCTCCAAAGCCTCTTTTCCCTCGGTGAGTCCTCCTGACCCTGAGCCTGGGCCTGGGGCAGGGCCTGATCATGATTTGCTGGAGTAGCCCGAGACAGGAACCCAAAACTGCCACACACATCCTGAGCGCACAGCAAAGTGTTCAATCAATACTTACCAAACTGGCCCAAAACTAAGAGGGAAATATGAAAGATGAACAGCAGCTCATTCACACAATTCACAACACTGTAAGGAGCTGTCTAAACGATAAGCTAAAGTTGAGGGAATCCACCACCTCATGGGGATCCTGGGAACCCAAGGACAGGAGCCACAGGAGGAACTGTGACAAAAAGGCCTGCCAGTAGGCACTGGAGAGGTGAAATGTAGGGGAGACACTCACGGAAGAACAATAGGCTGGAAAGCAAGGTCCTCCCATCAGGAACTTAGTCTAAACAAGGCCTCCTGGAGAAGATGAGGGCTCCTGCCACAGACATCCCACCCAAGACCCTGGTAGGCCCAAATGAGACAGGAGAGTACTGCAGAAGGAAGTTGCAGAAATAAAGTAAAAATCTACTACTACAGTTACCACTTTGGTTGCAACCTTGCCTTTTCTACAAAGACCTTGAAGGCGCTATATACCAGAAACCGCAAAAGTTTAGTCACATGAAACAGTGTGTCAGTTCATTAAGTACCTGCATAGTAAAAATTTTCTAAAGAAAAAATGTTTTATCACTTCAAGGTCTCCCTCATCAGACAGGAGGAAACAGAACAATTCTACTTCTCTCTTCTCCTTCCTCTAATCCAAACAGTGACACTAGTTCAGAAGGTTCCTAACCCAGATAATAACCAACAAAGACCCCAGAGAAGCAAACTGGCAGAAGTCCTGCCCGTCCCTCCAGGTGGGAGCCAAGAGGTGTGTGTAGAGGCACTATCTGTGTGTGGCCTGGTCTGTGGTACCCTGGCTCTCTGAAATTGGCTCTGGTCAATTAAGAGATGCTTGAGGGAAAGAAAAAAATAAAACTCTCTAAATCCAATTTAGCAATCCCAGGCTCTCTCTGCTGAATTTTATTTCTTTCTCTAAGTGCCTCCAAACAATCCATATATAAAATAAACTCACGCCCAGACCAAGTGCCCCAGAAAGCAGGAAAAGCAGGAGGTAGGGGCAGACTCCTAGTGACAGCAGTCTCTGAAAGCCACTCTGGTTATCTATGTAACGAGAAAGGTCTGCAAAAAACGAAGTGTCCCAACACCTGCTGCTGAAGCTGGCTGCTGGGCTACATATTTATATGCTATCCTGATGATACCAGCCATCATCCATGACAATGTCATCTCCTAGTCCACACCAAACCCTGCCTGTACGTTCCTGCCACTTCTCAAATTGAAAGTTCTATGTGTTTGGTCTTTCGCTGAAGAGGAATGGTTTGGCTTCCCATCCTTCCTACTGACCCCACACAGACCCAAGCAGCTAAATATGGCCATAGAGGCCTGGGCAGTCCCTGTCCTAGGCATGGCTCTCCTGTCCAAGTAGGAGGAAAGAATAATGCCACTGACTGCAGGTGCCATTCCTGGCAACCACTTGGCTGCTAGATCAACAGTACTGAGTGTGGAGGCAGAGAAGTCCGAGCTAGTTAGTACCATGACCACTGAGACTCTGACCTCATCTATTAGGGGATGCCTCTCAGCTAAAGGATTGAATGGTATGAACAGGAAGAGTGCTGGTCCCTTCTTCAGCTCGTTATTCAGCAAGAGACTCTTGCCGCCATGGGGCTGCAGCCATTGCAAGAGTGTTTCCCGGTTTTCTGAGGCCCACTTGTAGATGTTCTCAGCTGTAAAGTTCATGACCTCCTTGGGGAAGACCTGCAAAGGACCAACACAGAGATAAAGACAAGATGAGCATGTCAGGATAGGATCAAAGTACATAGCACTGTCCCCAGGGGCATCAGCCCACACTGCAGGGAGGATAAGGAGCCCAGAAGGCATCACAACTGCTTGTGCTCTAACCACTTCTCCAGACAGCCTTTCTTCACAAGTGGTCAGAAAGCAACAGTGGGTACAGGAAGTGATTTTTCAGATCAGCTTCCTCCTTTTACACGGACTCACCTAAACACAAGTAACTTTTCCTGTTTTCCGACTGTAACAACCTCTATCACACTGTTCCAACAGAGCTATGAACCACCACTAGGTGTATAAAAAGACCAAGGTCCATTTATCAGAACAGGAATTATGACATCAAGGATTGGTTGTGTTATCTTAGTCCCTCAAACCCTGCCCACAAATGCAGCCTCCATGAGGCAGGAGCTGCATATGCCTTGCTCACAGGCATCTTCAATGACTGGATGAAATCCTCCCACAGCTCAGGAACTCAATAGATGTGTGAGTAAATCAGTGAACGACCAAAATTTGCACAAGGCCCAGAATTGCAGTTTCTATGTTGGATGGAAGAAAGGAAAACTAAGCTTTTCTGTTTTAACAGTTGATGTAGGTGAACATAAAATCATTTTTCAAAGTCTAATAATATAAATCATTTGTTTCAAACAATTTCCCTAGAGATGCTTTGCTAGAGAGATCAAATAATAGAATTATTTGACACCCTCCAAAATGGAGATTTAAATTATTTCATAAAGAAGATACCCACCAGCTTTTTAAAAAAAAAACAAAAAAAACTTTGAGACAGTCTCACTAGTTCAGGCTGGCCTTGAACTCACAATGTAGCCTAGGATGCACTTGAACTTGTAGCAATCCTCTTGCCTCAGCTTCCCGACTGTTGGGATTACAGGTGTGTGCCGCTATATCCAGCTACTGCTTTTGTTTCCGTAAATACAGCTATCCCAATACTTCCTCTGGTAAAAGGAATTCTACTGCTAAGCCAACCACCTTTAAATATTAACCAAATCAAACAGTAAACTCAATGTAATTTTCCTTGTCACCTATAGTTCTATCTTTTTCCATTTAAAATTTCTTCCTTTACTATAAATAAATATGTGTAATATATAGACTATAAGTGAAGAATGTAAGAAAATGATAGCTAGCAAAAGCAGATGAAGCCAAAAGAAGCTTAGACAAGCATGAGGAGAGAGAGTGGGTGGCAGGGAGACAATCACAGCAGTGATGCTCAAAGTGAGACGATAGGCATTTGAAAACAGACACTCAAACCATCACAAACATTTCTATTTGGAAAACATAAAAAATACATTTGACTCTGGAATATAAACTGCAAGAAGTAAAGCACAACATCTGGACTCCTAGAGAAACACAGAAGTTAGGGTCATGGCAAGCAAGCAGCACCCCCAGGGAGGGACCTACAGCACCATTAACTCAGGGGAGCCCAGGTTTAAAGAGACCAGGATGCTGATCTTCATATGACCTGTAAGCCACTGACACTGATGATGGCTAAAGTGACAGGAAACACTTCAGAAAAATAAACTCTCAGTGATGTGACTGAGGAAGTAGCGTCAACAGAGGAAAAGCACAAGATTATGCAAGATATAGGTCAAAGCTCAGAAACAGCTGAGTGGGGTTGTCCCACCAAAAAGCAAATGAAGTCAGGGAACAAAGGAGACAATGTTTGCATCAAGGATCTCTGGAATAGGAAGCCATCAACTTCTCATTGTGAGCTGGCAAGAACTTCAAAACTTCCTTACATCAGCTAAGGAGAAAAGCAAGTCATATTATTACTTTGCTTCATGAAAGGAAAAAGTGAACAAAAGACAGCCCAGTGGAAGCTTAGCCTCTGAGAATATGGGCCCAAAGTAATAATTCTCCAACAAAATAACTGCGATTTTATCCAAGAAGGCAAACTAACAAGGATGTATCAAAACCTAAGAATATCCACAAAGAATGTCTAGATGTTACAGTCAAAGCCCTCTAGTGCACAGACTCTTAACCAGAGGCACTGACTATAAGATGAGCTTATAAGAATTCTCAATGTATAGACAAAATCATGTGCATTTCCTAGACAGTGTCCACAGATTTTTATCCAATTCTCAAAGAAGTCTGTGACCTACACAAGGTTAAGAACCACTGCACTATTACAAACACGATTTCAAAATACTTACAAGTGATGTGTTGAAATGTCTATGTAAATACACACTTCCAGAGTGTACTAAGGAAACCAGTTTCGCAAGATGTTTATTTGTGATAACCCCAAATCGTACTGTTCCTAGGTAATCTGAAACAGAAAATTTTCCTTTATTAAAGAAAAGGCCTATGCCTTGAAATATCCACAAACAAAATGATCCAGTCCTGATGCATAAATTCCCTAGATCAAGGAGCTATTTGATAACCTAACCCAGACAGGGAAGGAGGAGCTGCAGAAACTCTCCTCCTGAGCAGACCGCAGTCCTTAAGCACTCCTGAGAGTAACGCAGCTCTTACAGTCCCTCACACTAGGGAGTCCACCATCTCCCTCTATGACAATCTGACAAGTCTGCCCCCTTGGCTCACTAGGACCACCTCTGGCCCAAGACACACACTGTTCTCTCTGGACACTTCTAGTGGTTAGCTCCTTTTCATCATCTCACCTCTGTCTTCTCTAAGAAGGCTTCTTTGTTCACCTGCCTAATAGCAAAAGTCCAGGGGTTGGAATCTGGGCATTGGGGGCACAGGGAAGTATGTTTTTAACCACTGTCCTACTTTTTATAGCATTTATGCATATACACATAATCTTATTCATTTATTTAGATTTTCTTTGGTGCAACTTCCTCTTCGGAATGTTAAATTAGAGGCTTTGTTTATTGCTGGTACTCTAGTACCTACACTAAGGCCAGGGAAGTATAGTAAGAGATCAATAAATATTTGTTAAACAAATCTAGCATATACAAAGAACTCATACAGAACACTAAGAAAAAGAAAATGGTTAAAATGGACAAATCACAGAAAAGGAAATGTATGAGGCTAGTAATTACATGGAAATAAATTCAACCTCTTCTCAAAGGAAAGCAGATAAAAACAAAATATTACTTTAGACTTTCAAATTCTCTGAAATTCAAGACAAAAAAAACATCAAATTATTACTGGCCAAAAGACCAATGAGTACTCTGACACAGTGCCGGCATAAAAGGTAAAAAGCATCAACTACTTGGGAGAGCAGTTTGTCAGGGACACAGCCAACAATCCCACATCTGTGCATTTTGAGTCACGTACAAGGATATTTCCCAGCAGATACTCTGAAGATGTTCACAATGATAAAGCAGGGTTATATGTACAGCATGAACAGGCCATCATGACATATGTGAGAAAAAGCAAGTAAAAAAGATAAAGCTTATCTTTTATTCTGAAACAGAAAAGAAAGAAAACAACGCCTCAGACTTGTAAAACTATTTTTTCCCCTATAAGCACAAGTGTTTAGAAACACATAAAGAATCTTAAAGGAGCACACAGTGACACATGCCTGTGGTCCCAGACACTTCGCAAGGCAGAAGCAGGAAGATTGCTTGAGCACTGGTTGAGATAGTGAGATCCTATCTCAAAAACAAAAACAAAAAGAATCTGGCTAGACATGGTAATCCATGCCTATAAATCTAGCACTTAGGAGGCACAGGTTAAGGGAAGAGGATAAAAATTTGAGGTCAGCGTGGGTTGTAAAGACAGACCCGCTCTCAAAAACATAAAGCCAGATGTGGTGGCACATGCCTGTATTACCAGCACTCAAGAGTCTAAGGTAGGAGGATTGCTATGTGTTTGAGGCTGGCCTGTGCTACACAGTGAGACCTTATCTTGAAAACCTGAAATTAAATACATAAATAAATATTTTTAAGACCTTAAAGGATAATAAAACTGGCTTGATGTTGGGGGACAGAGATCAAAGAAAATTTTATTCTTATATGCATAGCTTTTTACACAGTTCAGAAAACTATAATATTTGTGTGATTATAACATATGTAGTGTTAAAGGCTGGGTAAAATAGTGTAGTATAGTGTAATATCTCTTTCTGCTTTACTAGCAGATGTTCAATAAAATTAGCTCAGTGGCACAGCACCTGCCTGGCAAGCACGAGTATCAATAAATTTCTAGTATCAATAAATTAGTAAATAAATATAATTAATTCAATTAAACTTTAAATGCTACCAAGTTATATCCAAGTAGCTAACGCATAAAAATATGAAGCTGTTAAACACATATGACTTCTAGTTCCATCCTGAGTCCCACCTGGCAGCACTGCTGCCCTCCTTGCCCCAGGTAAGGAGCAGTCAATGAGGACAAGGTCAAATAAATATGCTCCTTCTCCCAAGGTAAACAATCTTTAATGTAAACCTGATGAGTTTAAAATAGTACAAAATAAAAGATACAAGAATAAAACAAAAATTAAAGAGACACTGCTTACAAGGAGAGGAAGGCAGGGCTGAGGAGGCTGGTGCGTCCCCAGTAAAACTTTCTGTATCTGATTCTTAGAGCCACAGTGGTGCCCCACATGCTCTTTACATATTCTACAACCAAAGAAATGTACAGAGCCCGATGTGGAATATACTTACTAACAAGCAAACCCAACTGTCCTGCAAATGATGCACACACCAACCACAGTGAAGGGGTGGAGAGAGAAGCAGCCTAACAAACTGGAAAGCATCATCTTGAGTGGGTGCTGTAAAACGGAGGGCAGAGACTGTACACAAATGCCATAAGCCTTGTTAGTAAATGGTTTCTCACAAAAGTAAACAATTCTAGAACTATGCTCTTATTCATTTCTTTGTAAGTAAATATAGACAATGAGAACTGGGATTGTAACTGTTGGCACAAAAGTTATATAATAAGAAAAGGCTAGGTTGGGAATATAGCTCAGCAGTACAGTGCCTGCCTGGCAAGCACAAGATTGTGAGTTTGATCTCTGGTACCAAAAAAAAAAAAAAAAAAAAAAAGAAAAAGAAAAAAGAAAAAAAAGTGACCCTTACAGTGTTAGTTTGAAAAGAGAGAACTTAGGGCTTTTAATATGCACATGTGTATGTGATACAGAAATACAGACATATATATTCACACAGGTATAAATACATGTATTTCCTAGCTCTGTGTTCTAAGGAGACTTTCAAATAATGAATGATATTTGATACTAAAGAGCACACACAGCACCCAGTTGTTGGTTTGCAAATACCATTCTCCAACAAAAGGAACTGGGCTCCTGGGGAAGAGGATTCCAGAGCTGGGACAAGAGAAACATAAGCCTGAAATACCTTGCTGCATCAAGAGTAAAGAAATGCTCATAAGCTGGGTATGGTGGCACATACCTGTAATTCTAGCACTCGGGAAGCTGAGGCAGGAGGATCTCTGCAAGTCTGAAACCAGCCTAGGCTACAGAGTTCAAGGCCAGCCTTAACTGCATACTTAACTACACAGTGAGATCGTCTCTCAAAGGCAAAAAAAAAAAAAAAAAAAAAAAAAAAAAAAAGTAAAAGAAAAGGAGAAAAAAGGAGAAATGTTTATAAAAGGGGCCTGTCCAAAGGACACAGGAGCAAAACTAAGGGCCAAAGCTGGACCCACTAAAGCAAAACAAAAACTAATAGTGACAGGGTAAAATAAATATCCCATTCTACAATATTAGTGAGAGCACTCAATTGTTCTTTATTGAAAAATTCGATGAAGAAAGAACAAGGAAACAGAAAATTATCACTTAAATAGCACAGTAATTACTGCAGGCAAGATCCACCAATGGAAGTGAGTATTAGTGGGCAGCAGTATGCGGAAGTATGTGTACAGTCCCAGACTATCTTCTCCCATGCTGTTCATTCACACATTCATGTGGTGTTGGGGACTGAACCCAGAGCTCTGTACACGCTAGACAAAGGCTCTGCCAATGGAGCAACACTGTCAGTCCCCTTAAAATCTTTTAAAACAGCACAATGTATACATTCAGATCTTCAAAAGATCTTCAAAAGCTTCAAAAGAAAAAGCCGGAGCTAAGAAAGGATATGAACTGGTAGAACCAAAACAGTGTCCTGAGGTAAAAACTGAATTGCGCTGTAGTACACAGTAATAGTTAAGAAAAGAAAAAGCAGCCAGCTGGGATATTTATTTGATAGTCTGCCAAAGTTACCAACATGGTTTACTAGAGCAGAGGAATAAGAAGTGACAGCCTGACCCCAAAATTGAAAGGGGCCATCAAAAAACCAGTTTAACTGAATTAATGAGAAAGGACAGCATACCTGCATAAAACAGATTCTAACAGTCAAATATACTGTACTTTTTTAAAACTTTATCTTTCACACAAAAGAAGTTTTATTAAGAAAAAAATCACAATTCTATTGAACTTCCTGCATATGGTGAAAATCTTGTTGGAACACACAGTTTAAATCTGTAACCTCATGTGAACAAAGACTACTTGGATTAGCAGATGAAAATTTTAGTACAAAATTGTGCAAGAAAAGAGCACTTTTCATCATATCCAGAGTATTCTCTGTAAAAGCAGGACTCCAGGATATTCAACAATAGGTCTTTGTCATTTATAAAATGAACTCTTTTTATCCTAAAAGCATGGAGATATTACTATTTTAATTTAAAAAGTTTACTAACATAAATTGAGAATATTTTCCCATCCCCTGCCACAAAAAAAAGGGGACCAACAACAGGATCCGACTCAATTAATCAAAAAATTCTCAATATAGTCTATTTCCATGGCAATTAGCCAGTTTCATATTTTTACTGACAACTGGTATCACAGATCACTGTGAGATGTAATGAGATCTTGAAAGAATATCTGGGAAACAGAATTAATAAACAAGCAGTATCTACAGCTGCTCATATAGGCAACTAAGTAGGCCGAGATGACCTGAGGGAGAGAGACTGGCTTCTTTGCTGCTTGCCTTTGGCCCTGGATCTTTCAGCTATAAGGCATTGCACAATGCACTGATCTACCACCCAGGCCCATTATGGCCTATCCCTCATGGACATGAGGCTAGGGCCATGGTGGTGAGCCCACAGCATGTGTGCTGCAGCCAGCTGTTACCACTAAAGCTCTAAAAGGTTCACTATCACTGGTGGGGAAGCAGCACCAACATGTTCATGTTCACGCTGTTTGCCACACTCTCAGTTATCAAATGTCTTGCTTTGATCCTTTCAATCTTGTCAACTTTTAGTACTTGGGCAGGTTTACTCCTGGCATGTTTATGAAGCTGGGCTTTTTGCCACTAAGAGAATGCCCTAATACTGCCTCCCACAGGTAGTTTCAGTTTCCCTTTCTGTATCTTCCCTGTACCACTATCACTAACGTATGGCAACCACAAGTTCAGGCAGAATAGAAGTTTGAAAAGTTCTCTGTGGTTTCCATGAAGATTCACCTGGATGAACTTATTTTTAAAAAGGTGAGTTTGTTTTTTGTGCGGAGGGGGAGATAGTAGGAATCAAATCCAAGGAACACTGAGCTACATCCCAATACTTACTAATTTTTTATTTTGAGACAGGGTCCACGTTGCCAATATGGCCTCAAACTTGTGATCCTCCTTCCTCAGCCTATCAAGTAGCTGGAATTATAAGCATGTACTATACATACTTCTTGCATTACATCAAGATTTTGATTTTGAGCTCTTTGCATAAAAATATTGGCTTATTTTGCTTAGTATCATTTGCCTTAAATTCAATTTTAAATATTAAAACTTCAGGGCCACAGTACCTATTCATGGTAGCCTACCTTAAACTATAGGTTATATTTTTATTTTTCCCTCCGTTTTTACCTGGACCAAATTCATTCTGCAGAGCTTGTTTTTCCCCTACCATTCTGTTTTTTTTCCCACCTTTAATAAATGTGAGACTCTGTTGCTGTTAAAACAAAAACAACCAAAAAATAAATATTAAACTTTTAATTTACTGTTAAGGTACAGCACACATATTCTGAGCCACAAACATGTATGACAGGTCTATGTTCCTATTTCAGTTTCTGCATTTCCTATGATGTGACAGCATGAGTTTCTTGTTGCTGCTTATCTTGCAGATCTGGAGAAGTCTAATATGAATCTATATATGAGTCTCTGGACTGAGTATCAACCCTGCCCTGTCAGGAAATCATATTCATTTTGGAGGCTCTGGGAGAACCCATTTCCAGGCTTATTTCTAGGTTCCTACATACTGCCTACACTCCTTAACTACAGTCCTCTTCCTTCTCATTCAAAGCCATCAACAGCTGGACAGATCTTCCTCATAACACATAACTGACACTGACTATTCTACCTCACAATCACACTTTTAAGAATCTTCCCGATTATATACAATGGTT
>PVJX010013962.1:0-46096 GCA_004027295.1 Dolichotis patagonum
CTTTATGGTAAGCATGAGGCCCCATCTCATAGCTTCGAAGTCTTTCAAAGTTTTAAATCATCAGTTGGAATGGTGTTATCCTGTTTTGTTTGACTATATCATACGTGATGATATGAACAGCTGTTTTGAAGAAAACATTATGACAGCTATTGCTGATTTAATATTATCCTTCTTAGAAGTCCTACCATGCTTCTTTTTTTGTTCTATTGCCGTTGGTTCTGTCTACCACATTGTGTCTCATTGGAATTTCAATATGTGTGATAGTTCAAACAAATTTTTTTCTTTTCTATCAAAAATGAGATATTATAATACCCATTGATCATTTTCTGTTATTCGGTTCAGAAAGCCCTGGAATTCTTTCACTATATGCATGGCTTTATACTATTGTGTTATGTTTGATATTATTGTAAATGAAACTATGCTCAACTATAGCAGAGTAAGAGATATGGCGTTAGATACTGTTGATGTCCAGTTGACTTAATGTAAAGTACTGTGTTGCCTATGTTGTCCTCTTCTGATCTGCTCTGTACTGCCCCCTTTTGTTTTATTCTCTTTTAAATAAAAAATATTAAAAAAAAAAAAACAACTATCCTATATTCAGACAAATTGAACTTCTGGCCAAAACTGATCAAAAGAAAAAAGAAAATTACTATATACTGGTTAAGGGAACAATACTATAGAAAAAGATAACAATTGTTAACTTATACTCACCAAACAATTGTGCATCCAACCTCATAAAACAAGAACTACTGGACATAAAAGATCAGCACAATTATAGTGGGAGACCTCAATACCCCACAATCACAAAAAGATCAAATGGACAAAAAAATCAACAAAGAAATGTTGAGTTGAAAAAAACCTTCTAACAAATGGATTTAACAGATATCTATAGAGTGTTTGACAACAGAGTACATATAATTTTAGCAGTACATGAAACTTTCTCCAAAATAGACCACATACTACTCAATAACACAGGTTTAAAGATATCTTAAAGAAGTGAAATTATGCCATGCATATTATCAGTTCATAGCACAAAGAAGCTAGAAGTCATTGGCAAAAGAAAACACAGAAATTATATCAATGAATGGAAACTAAAAATATACTCAAATAAACAACATGCTACAAAAAATTAAGGAATAAAGAAACTAAACAATAATGCTAATACAGCATGCCAAAACTTACTGGACACAGTGAAGTCAGTCCTAAAAGGGAAGTTTATAGCTATGAATGCCCACTGTTATGGTTTGTGTTCCAATGGCCCCCGCCAGCCTCATGCAATCATGCATGCAGCTGAGTCTGGCATTTGTGATTGGTTCATTGTCTTGCACTGGGATTTGTGGTTTGAGTGCTGCACCCACCCAGGGGCAGAGCCGACATACAATGTAAGGGCTGGAAGAAGACAGGTCATTCCTCTTTGGCCCTTTTTGCACTTGCTGT
The DNA here is from genome assembly GCA_004027295.1 of Dolichotis patagonum. Lineage (NCBI taxonomy): Eukaryota > Metazoa > Chordata > Mammalia > Rodentia > Caviidae > Dolichotis > Dolichotis patagonum. Next base: position 1,438 of record PVJX010013962.1, read on the forward strand.
TTGAGACGGCCATGGATGGATGCCTTGCCACGTCATCCTGCCTTGGAGCCAGCTGAGTATGGACTGAAAACCTCAAAACTGTAAGAAACAAACCTTCCCTTGCTTCACTTTGGGCATCAGGTATTTTGTCTCAACAATGAGGGAAAAGTAACTAAGACACCCACATAACAAAAACAAGTGATCCCAAATGATAGCCTAAAGATGCATCTCAATGTCCTAGGAAAGTGAGAAAAATTTAAACCCAAATCTAGTAAAAAGAAGGAAACTATGAAGATCAGAATAGAAATCAGCAAAATTAAGACACACACACACACACACACACATACCACCCACATCCTTTCTTAATCTCATTGAAAAGCGTAAAGACCAAAATCAAGGAAACTTGAAAATGAAGATGTAAAATCACAATGGACATTGCCAAAAATAAAAAAAAGATTACCAACTCTGTAACTCTGTAAATCTGTACACCAATACATTGGAGAATTCAGAAGAAATAGTTATATTAAGAGAAACATTTGAATTATCAAAACTGAATCAAAAGAATTAAAAAACCTCAAATGATCTGATAACAGGCAATTAAATTAAAACACTAATAATTTTTAAAAATGCAGCTCAGTGGCACAGTGCCTGCCTGGCAAGTGTGAGGTCATGTGTTTGATTTCCAGTACAAAACAAAACAAAGCATGGATCCAGACATATTCACTGTTGCACCAAACATCAATGTTCATCAAGTGCTTAAATGAAATTGAAAAGAAAAAAGCACTCCCACAGTCATATTTGGATGCTTGTATTGCCCCATTTCTAAAACCGGAGCAGGTTGTAACAGCAACAACAACAAAAATAACCCCCCATAGATTCTTGTCTTTAATGAATATAGATGCAAAAGCCCTCAACAAGATAATGACAAACAGAATGCAAAGAATCTCAAAGATCATACATCAAGCCCAATTAGATTCTACCCCAGGGATGCAAAGATGATTCAACCTATAAAAGTCAATAAATATACCATATCATATAAACAGAAGCAAAGACAAAAGCCACATGATTATCTCAGTTGATGCAGAAAAAGCCTCTGACATAGTCCAACATCCATTTATGAAAAAAACACTGAACAAAATAGAGGTACCTTATCTCAATCTTTAAAAAAAATACAACAAACTTCAGCCAATTCATGTTAAATGGGGAAAGCCTGAAAGCTTTCCTCCTAAAATAAGGAAAAACATAATGTTGTTAATTATCACCACTCCTGTTCAACATAGTTCTTGAAACAAGAGCAAAAGCAATCAGGCAAGAAAAAAATGTATGTTTAGGAAAAGAAGACAAATTAATGTTATTTACAGATAATATAATCCTCTAAACAGAATTTCCCCAATTCCACAAAAGATCCTTAGAACTAATAAACAAATTCAATAATGTAGCATGATATGAAATCAGCACACACAATCAATAGCTATCAAGTACACTAATGATAAACCCACTGAGAAAGAAATTAGGTGAAGTCCTATTCACAATAACACCAAGAAAAATTAAGCACTTTGGAATTTACCTATGGAAGATCTCTGCAATGAAAAATACAGTGTTGTAAAAAAGAAAATCAAAGAGGACATCAAAAAATGGAAAGATATCACCTGTTCCTGGATAGGCAGGACAGGTATAGTCAACATGCCTGCGCTCTTAAAATTGATGTACAGATTTAATTCAATTGCACTCAAAATACCAACAATACTCTTCCCAGAACTGGAGAAATCGATGCTAAAATTCATGTGGAACTAGAAGAGATCCAGAATAACAAAAAAATCCTGGATAATAAGAGCAAAGTAGGAGACATAACAATTCTGGACATGAAGTTATATTATAAAGTAATAAATACAGTATAGCACTAATACAAAAACAGACATGAGAATCAATGTAACACAACAGAGGATGCAGAAACAACACCAGGCACATTTAACTATTTGATCAGTGACATGGAGACTAAAGACACATGCTGGAGGAAAGAAAGCCTCTTTAATCAATGGTGTTAAGCAAACTGGTTATCGACATGCAGAAGACTGAATGCAGACCCATATCTCTCATCATATGCTAAACTAAAATTAAAATGTAACAGAAAATTAAATGTTAAACCAGTAGCATTTAACCTGCTGGAAGGTAAAATAGGCAATCCTCTTGAAGTCATATGCATGGGCAAGGATCTTCTGTACTGAACACCAATTACACAGTAAATAGCATTAAGAATCAGCAAAGAGGATCATATGACACTAAAAGCTTCTGCCTAGCAAAATAAACAACCAGTAGAGTGAAAAGAAAAATTTTAGTTAAAGATCCCTCAGACAAAGGACTTCTGTCTAGAATATATAAAGAATTTTTTAAAAATCAGATACCCAAAATTCAAAGACCCATTCCAAAAATGGGCATCTGACATGAATACACAGTTCTCAGATGAAGAAATACAAATGGCAAATAAATGCATGAAAAAATGTTCAGCATCATTGATCATTAGAGAAATACAAACTAAAACGACACTGAAGTTTCATCTCACTCCAGAAAGAATGGCCAAGATAAAGAAAACTACCAACAACAAATGCTAGAGAGGCTGGGGGGGGGGAACTCTTCTTCACTGTTGGTGGGAGTGTAGACTGGTGCAACCACTGTGGAGGTCAATCCGGAGGTTCCTCAAAAAGCTAGGTTTGGAAGCCTCATTTGACCCAGCTGTTCCACTTCTAGGCATATTCCCAGAAGAACTGAAAACATCATACCACAGTGATATATGTGCACCCATGTTTATAGCAGCACAATTTGTAATAGCCAGATCTTGGAAACAACTGAAATGCCCATCAATTGAGGAATGGATAAAAAGATGTGGTATTTTTATACAAAGAAGTGCTACTCAGCTATAAAGAATGATCACATTGAGATATTTATAAGTAAATGGATGCAACTCGAGATCATACTCATAAGTGAAATAAATCAAACTCACATGTGTAAATACCGTATAGTCTTCCTAGTGTAAGAAATTGTAAGAGTACATGAGATACAAAAAACTGAATAATTACAGTGAAAAGATAAGAATCTGCCTAAAGGAGAATAATAATATCTCAGGGAAAATGAGGAAAAAGAAAAAGGAAGGGAAAAGAAAAAATGTCTAAAAGTATATAAACACACTTAGGATAGCTAAGATGATTGTGCTACAAACTCTATAAGTTCTTGGAACAAAATAGTTAACAGTCATAGGATTGAAACAATTGTGTATATTACTGTATAGTGATCTGAGGAACTCTTGAAGATCATTATGTAAAATAACAACCCTAGTGATGCTCCTACCACCTTGTTTTGAAGGCCTATACTGTCTGTGTTCTGGGCTCTTTGCTATTAAAAGTTTTGTGTTTTCTAGGAATTTGTTTTGCTTTGTCTTGGTTTGTTCTGTTTCTCTCTTTAATACAGAAAGGCTAGGTATACATATAGAGACTCATGCATGCATAGAACTTCTAAAAAGTTTATGAAAATCGATAATATAATGCATGATGAAATAAACAGCTACTTTGAAGAAAAAGAGACACTACAGTACCCAGTGCTGTTTCCATAGCATCGTGATGTGAAACCCAACAAAACCATTATTCTTTGTTGAGAGTGATTTTAGTCTGTTTTTTATTGTTTAATTTCAACATACACGTAGGTATGAATAGCTATTTTGAAGAGAATAAGAGACATTATGGCAGCCATTGTTGACTTCCTTATTGTCTGATCTTGAAGACCTAAAATGCCTTCATCATCCTGTTCTGACCAATTCTATACTATCTTGTTTTGTATGAATTAATTGTATGTGAAAATATGGACAACTATTTGGAACAAAACAAGAGACATTATGATAGGCAGTGAAGATCTCTGGTTGTCTTGCTTTGAAACCTGTGTCTCTTACATTGTTATCTTATGATCTGTTTTGTTCTGTTTTGTTTAACACTACCCACTTTAAAAATAAAAAATTTTAAAAACCTATAGAATTGAAAATATTTTTTCCAGCTATTCTTTGGACAGGAAACACATACACAGAATATATAAAGAACTCAAAAAATTAAAACCTTCCCCAATAAAAGACTTGATTAAAAAATGAGTAACTGAAATGAATACACACTTCACAGAAGTAACGTGGTCAATTAATCCATGAGGAAATGTTCCATATGGCTGATTATTAAAGAAATGCAAATTAAAACAACACTGAAATTCCATGTTACCCCAGAATAAAAGACCATCCTCAAGAAATCTAATAATATCAAACGCTGGTGAGGTTTTCAGTAAAAAGGAATACTTGTACATTAATGATGGGAATGTAAACTAGTACGTCCGATGGAAATCAGTATGGAGACTCCTCAGAAAACTAAAACTAGACATTCCAGTTGACCCATCTATTCCTGTTCTATGTATCTTCCCAAAAAGTTAAAAAAATTCCACATTATAGTGATATACACATAATAATATTTATGGCACCACAATTTATAAAAATTAAATCTTGTAAGTGGTCTATATTTCTATCAACAAATAAATGGATAAATAAAATGTAGTATTTACACACAATGGAGTACAACTCTGTCATAAAAATGATAAATCTGAGTCATTTGTAGGAAAATGGATGCATCTTGAGATCATGGTGTAAAGTAAAATAAATCAGACACACAAGCTTAAATTTAACATAATTTCTTCTATATGAGAAACTCAAATTATAAATAAAGAGTAAAATGAAAGATAGCTAGTAGGAATTAGGGAGAAAGATCTTTTCAAGTTGTAAAGAGACCAAGAGATGTGAGGGTGGTGAGGGAAGAAAAGGAATGAGGGTTAAAAAAAGAATTAAGGGTACCACTTCCACACAAAGAATGCAAGTATTATGTATTACAAATATTTACTAATAAAAATATAATAAGATAAAAAAAGTCTATTAGAACAGCATGGTGCTTTCCATGGGATGATGCATTACGGAGTCTGTTGTGTACAAAAGTAAACTTAAATATTATGCTTCCAAAACAGTAGTTTATTACACCTTTATTCATGATTTTTCCCTCTATGTCTAGAATTATAATCTTATCTTCAGTTTAAAAGTATATTTCTTATGTATGACCAAAAAAAAAATCTTTGTTGTAGTCAGGGGTTGTGAGGAAAACAATTACAATCAGGACACATAATTTATAATATTATTTTATGATGGTCACCCAGAGTTAACACAAGAAAGTGCAGGAAATCTGTCCACAACACTAAAGACTCAGAATATTAGGCCAAGGGCCTGAATCCCACAGCAATGCCCTGCATGAGTCCACATGAAGACCGAGAACTCATGACAGTGCCTCCCGTAAGTACAGTTGGAGGTCTAGAGCCCAAAAGAAGGACTCATGCCAGTCTGCTTTATGGATCTGCACTGGGAAGGCCCAGGAGTCAGCAGTGGAAGCTAGAAAGTCTGTGCCAGCAGGGTGAAGGAGCTGTGCTGGTAGGTTGAGGGTTCTACACTAGAGCCAAGAAGTCATGCTAAAACTAAAGACCAGGGCTTCCCTGAAAATACCACAGCCATCCTCAGCAACACGAAAGTCCTGAGCTCCTCCAACAATGAGAACAGTTGAGGACACGCCAGAAAGCTAGGATAAGTTTCTCCTGGAGATTAAGCAGCACACGTCTTCCCCTCTGGAGCCAGAAAGTGATGCTCGATGTAAGGACCAGAGCTTCTCCAATGTGAGCCACAGTCACTCTCACCAACAAGATCCCAAGCTCCTCTGAGGCCAATTGTTGAACTCACACTGGGAAACTAGTCATGATGAGCTCCTCCAGGAGAACCAATAGCTTGAAATAGCAACATTTAGGGGAACCCACAATGTTTAGCTCTTCCTCTCCACATCTCCGTTTATGCTGGCAACTTTCCTCAGGTGGGCCATCTACATTCGGCACCATACAAATTTAATTCAGCTGGCGTTAAGCTGACCACCAGTTTTTAATCCATAACAGCCTCCATCAGAAACATCCCAAAAAGCAAGCCCATTCTCACCAAGCCAGCCCATTCCTACCAAAGTCATTAGGTATCTTCCTCTTATCTCTCCATGGGTTGCTTTAAGCACCAACACTTCATTTTAATAATGTTTTGAATCTATATATTTTCCATAAAATGTCACTTATACTATTGAAAAAGAAAAGCAAAGATAAAAATCTTAACATTCCTAAAATGCAGAATCCATCAAACATGAAAAAGTAATTCATTTTTTCCCCAAAAGTTATAAAGAAGAATGATTTAAATAAAGAAAAACTGATTGGTATTGAGTAAAAAGGGGGAAGAGAACTTTGCAAGACTCCACTAAATTTAGATGACATTAACAATTCCAAAAAAAAGATATCTTAGGTAAACAGTGAATTATTTTCAAATACTAACCCTCTATTTCACCCTTTTTTTCTATTAGCACCTGTAGACCTTCCAGAGTTCCTTTTCTATTAGCACCTGTTTTGAACATCACCATTTTCCCACAGAAGACCTTGAAGAAGATGATGCCCAGGGTGTAATGGAAAGGAACACATACAACCACACTGGTAACCTTGCTTCAAGCCCCAGGATCATAAGCCACAGATTTCCCTCTCAGCATTTACAATGGCCACTGGGTTCCAAGATTTCCAAGTAAATACTGGAACACTGAGTCTTTGATCTTTATATGGATGATACTTTTCTATTAATCTGCTACCTATGTGAACTCTGTGACCAAAATGTATTCATCACATGAGGACAGAGCCGATCCTGGACACCACACAGTATCTATAAAATAGGAAAATAAAAACTCTTTGGAGATCATTAATCACTACTAAAATAAATAGTACTGCACAACTGTTAAAAAATAAAACTAAGATAAAAAATACATCAGGGAAAAATATACAGGGGAGGAGTATTTACGGCTCAGTTATATTTTTATTTGGAAATTTAAAATATGCTTATGTCAGTATATTATGTAATATTACACATGATATGTAGCAATAATAGAACAATATGTGAAAGTATATATAGCAAAATGTTCACAGTGATATATATATATATATATCACTATATATGTATATATACGTGGTTAAGAAGAACATATATTTTTCTCTATTGAATATTTACTTTTTAATCATGTTAAAAAAGTAAAAATATTTACTTTTTAATCATGTTAAAAGTAAAAATATGTACTTTTTAATCGTGTTAAAAAGTAAATATAATGTTTCTATTTCTAGTGGAAATGATATTAAAAATATTAATCACATTAATCATATTTTAAAAAGTAAATATAAATGCTTCCATTACTGGAGGCAGCTAACCATATATAAATGATAAAAATGTTGATGTTCCATGGCTATGTATATGAACTACAATATGTGTTCTTTTTCTGTTATTTTAAGATAATATTTTATAGGGAAGTTGAGAATCCAATAAAAATTATGGTCATTAACCAAGAAACAATTTTTCTTCACCCTTAAAAAGTAATGATTCTCCATTTAGAAGACATGTTTATTTAGATCTGGCAGAAACACAAATATCAGAATAACTTCAGTGTGATGGTCATACTTTTATGTGACTGCATTAAGGCAACATGAGTCTTTGAAGTTTGGCTACTTACATAGCATAAACTTCAGGCTTCTGTCTCTGCTAATGGTGGATTAAATAATTCCCACCGACATTTCTGCTAAAGATACTAGAACAATAAGATACTTATTCAAATACTTAAATGTATTGGAGAACTCTGAAGGCAAAGATTTGAGAGAAGCTAAAACCTGGAGAATTAATCTTGGCAACTGAACTGACTTTTTCCCTAGGGACATTTGTAGCTCCTGAAAAAGTCAGCTCCAAGTCTAAGGAGGTGAGCAGCAGTTTCACTAGGAGTCGGGTGAATGGCAGGTAGTTATTGCTTGCTCTCTCTCTCTCTCTCTCTCTCTCTCTCTCTCTCTCTCTCACTCTCTCTCCCTCTGTCTGTCTTTCTCTCTCCCTCTCTGTCTCATACTACTGCTCCATTTTGATTCCTCTTCAGTCCTGAGCTTGGGTTAAGATCACTAGTTACACTGACTGCCTGACAAAAGCAAAGTTAAATTCTCTGCAGAGAAAAATTTCATCCTGTGTTTTGGATAACTTTAAAAATTGTCATCAGGGATAAGTAATTGAAAACAAATTCATTTCCTCATCACTTGTGAAGGAAACTACCTTTTCCTGAAACAGAACTGTAGGCTATGAAATTTATTTCAGTATCCTAAAGACATAGTACCATTGTTTCATGCTTATGTTTTTTGTATACTTGCACCACCAATGCACAAATTTCCAAGTATCCTCAACTCCTGAATCTACCTTAATATTCTCAGCAAGCCAATAATAAAGGAATTAAGTAGACTTCTCTAAGTCTCTACTAATTGTCTCTAGTGCCTCAACATCCATTCACTGATCAGTCTACTGCAGTACAGTTTCTATTCCTAACATCTGGAATTACTCTCACTAAGATCAGTAACACCTCTGTTGCCAATTCAAAGTATATAATGTTATTTTGTTGTTTACACAAAAGCATTGCTCACAATAAATGACCTTTCATGCTAGATTCTCTTACAGCCCGTGCTCTTGGGTTTTGTCTCTGTAAGCACACTTTCTGGCTACACTTTGTTTTTCTTTTATTTTATTAATACATGTTTGCAGTACATAATGAATACATTCATTTTCTTATGGTCCTTCCCCATTGTCCCTTCTCCCTCCATCTCTGGGTCTCTTTCACATTTACACAAGATCTATTTCTCTGCATCTTACTGTCTATCCTTTATTTTGCTCTTTATTTAGACTTTGAGTTTCTCATATAAGAGAAACCATACACTATTTAAGCTTGTGTGTCTGACTTAATTCATTTAACATTGTGGATTAAAGGTGCATCCATTTTTCTACAAAAGACTCAAATTTATTCTTCCTTTTAGCAGAGTGGTGCTCCATTGTATATGAATACCATATTTTTTAATCCATTCATTTGTTCTTGGACAAATAGGACTTCCAAAATGTAGATATAATGAATTATGATGCTATAAACATCAGTTTGCATGTATCACTGTAATATGGTGTCTTTAACTCCTTTGGGATGATAACTAGTTGAGGAACAGAGTTGGTTTGAGTGGAATTTCTATTATTTATTTTTTGAGGAATCACTATATTGATTTCCACAGTGGTTGTACTTGTTTATGTTCCCAAAAACCATATAGAAGGGTAGCTAATTCTCTGCAACCTCACTAGAATTTGTTGTTATTTGATTCCTTGATGAAAACCATTCTTTCTTAGCATTGTTTTAATTTGCTAATGGTCAGCTATGTTGAGCACTCTTTCCCATACTTACTGTTTAGTTGTATTTCTATGAAATATCTATTCATTTTAGTTGCTCATTTTTGATTCAGTCTTTAATTTTGGAGGTCTATTTCTTGAGTTCTTTATGTGTTCTATTATTTTCTTAACAAAGGGCTGCTATGTCATCAGGCCAGCCTTGAACTATGTAGGCCAGGCTAGCCTTGAACACACAGCAATCCTTCTGCCTCAGACTCCTACGTGCTGGGATTACAGGCATGTGCCACCACAAGGCTACATATTCTAGATATTAATTCTTCATCAAACGTGTAGTTGGAAAAACACTTATTCTCATTCTGTATGTTGTTTATTCATTCTGTTAATTTTTTCCTTTAATTTGATGCGATTCCATTTACTGATTTTTTGTACTATTTCCTGTGCAGTTAGGGTTCTGTTTAGAAACTTCTTACCTAAACTTCTGACTTCAAGGATTTCACCTATTTTATGTTCCCTAAGGTTAAGTGTTTCTATCTGAATTTTAGATCTTTGAGTCATTTTTTATTTTAGTTTAGTGTTTGGTGAGATATGGATCTAGCGTCAATCTTCTGCACATGAAGCGCCAGTTTTTCTAACACCATTTGGTAAATAGACTCTTTTCTCCAAGTTCCTTTATCAAAGATCAAACAGATGAATGTGCTTGGAATTGTTTCTGTACCCTCTTTTCTGTTCCACTGACTGGTCTGGTTTTGTACCAGTACCATGCTATTTTTATCACAGTAGCTTTATAATATAACTTGATATCCAAGCCTATGATGTCTCTTGCTTTGTTCTTGTTACCCAGGATTGCTTTAGCTGTTCTGTGTCTCTTCTTATTCCATAAGAATTTTAGGATTGTTTTGTCTAGTTCTATGAGAATGTTGCTGGCATTTTGATTGCAATTATATTAAATCTTTATATGCATTTGGGCATTATGGCTATTTTAAAAATATTAGTTCTGCCTATCCAAAAACAAGGAATGGTCTATATTTTAATGTCCTTTAAATATCCTTTTTCTGAGTACTTGTGTTTTCATTGTGGAGGTGTCTTACTTTCTTGGTTAATTCGTAAGTATTTTGTATTTATTGATACTATCACAAATGGTATTTTTTTCTAATTTCTTTGACAGTGGGTTCATTAGCAGTGTATAGGATCACTATTGATTTTTATGTATTTAATTTGTATCCTGATACATTGTTGAATTTTGTTATTAATTTTCAGGACTTTGGGTGGAATTTTTTGGGTTTTCTATGTAAAGAATCATGTCATCTGCAAAATGATAATATGACTGTTTCCTTTCGTATAGGTACGTATTCCCTGTATTTCTTTCTCTCGCCTGTTTGACTTCACTAATGTTTTTAATACTGCATTGAACAGGAATGATGATAGTGAACATCCTTCTCTTGTTTCTGCTTTAAGCAGGAAAACTATAAGCTTCTTCCCAGTTAATAAATTGTTGTTGATAAATTTGTTATAAACGGAATTCATCTAATTGAGAAAAGATTCATCTATACTTATTTTGTCCAGGGTTTTTAATCATGAGTGGATTGTAGATCTTGTCTAAAGCTTTTTTTCTACATGTACTGATACTATCAGGTGACTTTTGTCTTTGTCTTTTTTGGTGTGATATTCTACATTTATTGGCTTGTGTAAGTTGAGTCATATTTGCATCCCTAGGATGAAACTTAATGATATATAATCATGATATATAATCTCTTGGTTATGATATATAATCTTTTTGATGACTGACTACGGTCTATTTGCCAGTATATTTTTGAGGATTTTTATGTCTATGTTCATTAAAGAGACTTGCCTGTATTTTCCTTTTTTAGTTTAATCTTGTCTGGTTTTAGAATCCAACTAATGCTAGTTTCCATGAATGAATTTGAGAACAATATTTCCCTCTCAATTGGATAATTTGATTGAAGAGTTTGAGGAGTATTGGTATATATATATATATATATATATATATATATATATATGAAGAGAGAGATTTTGGAGACAGCATCTCACTATGTAGTTCAGTTCAGACTGGCCTTGAATTTACAATGTAGTTTTTACACTGGCCTCAAATTTTAGACAATTCTCCTGTCTAAGTCTCTGAAGTGCTGGGATTACCGGCATACACTACCACACCCAATTATTGGCATTACATCTTCCCTGAAGTTCCTACAGAGTAAATCCATCAGGTATTGGGATTTTCTCAGTTGGTAGATCTTTTTTTGTTGTTATTTGCTCAATTCCATTGGTTGCTATTGGACAGTTCATATTTTTTAATCTTCTTGTTTCAGTTTTGGTAATTTATATGTATCTAGAAATCTGTCTACTTCTTTAAGATTGTTTAAGTTTTGGAGTAAAATTTTTCATAGTATTTACTATTAATTTCTGAATTTTGGTATTGTCTATTGTGCTCACTGTCTTTTTTGATTTTTGTGTTTTTTTAATAAAAAAAAGCAAATCAGAAAAAAGGGTAGAAATGATACAGAATTTCAAAAAATAACATTAAGAAATCATTACTAGTTGATACACTACATATTGTTATCTTAGAAGTAGTTGTTCACGTTATAAAATCAAAGCATAAAAAATGAACAGACAATCAAACAATGACAGCACAAACTATTCTGTCTCATGTACTAACAAAAATTTAGTAGTATGGTTATCTATCTTGCACACTACACTCATGTTTATAGCAGCACAATTTGTAATACCTAAATCTTGGAAACAACCAAAATGTCCCTCAACCACAGAATGAATGTCTTTTTTGTTTCTAACTGCATTGATGTAGTTTTATTTTTGTAAGTTTGGCTATGGGTTTGTCTATTTTGTTTTTTCATTGAAAGAATCAGCTCTTTGATTCACTGAGTCTTTGTATATCTTAGTTGCAATTTTATTAATTTCCCCTTTGATCTCTACCATTTGCCTCTTGTACTTGGTTTGGATTTGGACTGTCTGTGTTCTTCTGATTCCTCGAGATGCATCATTACATTATGTATTTGATCTTTCTCTGTTTTTTTAATGTGAATATTCACACAATAAATTTCTCTCTTAGGACTGCTTTTACAGTTTTCTGTGGGTTCTGGTATGTTGCACTGCCTCTACTCTTTGCACTCGGTCCTGCTGTAGTCTATACTTTGCCCATATTGACAAGTGTTGTAGTTCTGCAATGTTCCACAATCTTCTGGTCCTTTGCCTACTATTTCCTTAACTAAAACACACACTACTACTATCCTAGCAAACATTTGTCAAAGGAAATGATATACATCCTGTACCTCAGTTTAAATGTTATTCCCTTTGAGGTAGAAAAACTTCCTTATGCACCAAATATTCATTTGTGAGTTAAATGTTTGTTATCAACCACATAATTGTACTTGTTACATTTCACCATAAATCACTGGTATAATTATATAATTTATCATTAGCACATTAGATATAGGGGTACCTTCTTATTTACTATTAAATCTGCAAAGTACAGTATATTATCTAGCCTTTGCTAGGTATTGAGTAAATATTTATTATGTGAGTAAATCTGCCCTATTTATTTTCTATTTATGCCATGCTAGCCCCCATATTCAGCTTTTATTACAAAATTAATGCTTTTTTTGAAATTCTATATCATTTTATCCTTTTTTGTTTGCATGTTTTTAAAATAAAAAAAAAATAATTAACACCCATGTGTATCTTTCCTGTCTCACATTTCAACTTACACGCTGCTGCTGTGATCAAAGTATTCTACTTGGTCTTCACATGTTTGTCCTCTCTTTTCACAATCTGTATTACTAGAGAATCTTATTGAATAACCATATACACATTTCTTAATGTAATTTCAATTATATATATGCATGTGATTCTGTGTATACATAGATACTTAGGTAGATATATATAGATGGATATGAATGTGTATATATAAATATATGAATGTGTACACTATACCCTAAAATGCTTTTTTGCCATAATTACATATTAACTATTTGAAGACTCTCAGAATTGGAAGTAAGTAAGCACTACTAACGTGGAAAATAAGTTGCATCATGGGAAACCTTTAGTTACATATTTGTAACATAAATGTGAGTTTGTTATATTTGCAAATGAGTAATAATACCACTTCTCATTGTGATTATAAAATATTTAATTTACTTTCATTCTTTTCAATTTAAATATTGGCCATTGTGGAAAATAAGTAAGTTGAAAAATCTACCACACCACCAAACTTTCTTCCTAGATTTTTATGAATTGTATTACTATTTTGGACAGAATTATATCGCTCCAAATTTCTTAGGTTAAAGTCCTAACTCTCAGTGTGATGGCATGGTACTCATCAGAGTTTAGAAGGTCAATGAAAATTCAGGCAGTAAACACCAGAATCAGGTCATTTTACTTAATAACAATAAATAACAAGCAATCTATTTACAGTTGGACTCAAGATCATGTATGCTATACTCTGGCAGAAATTTTGTTTTCATTTTACTTGTGTCTTGATACTTCATTGGAGACTAATATTAAGGGCAGTGGACTCATCAACCTGGTTGAAAAAAATTCAAGGCAGCCCAACATTCAAGTTGTCATGGATAATGCTGACTTCTTTCAGTCATATTTACTGTGAGTATTAGGATCAAAAACTAGATCTGAAGAATTAGAAAAATTCAGCCAGAAAGGAAGTGCCTGTAATGTTGTATACTGTAAAATACCAGAAAAAGAAACTTGGTTTCTGAAAAGATATGCACTACACAGACACAACATACACTGCAACAGCATAATAGGAAAGGTACCCTGAGGGCATCTACAAAATCCACAGGATTCCACCCTTTACAAAGTCAAGGATGTGAAAGTGGCAAACTTTCATTTGAAAAGAGAGCCCTTGTGCACCCTCCTCAAGGAGGTACACCTGGGGAACTGGTTCCTCATGATTTGTTTGATAGTGGTTAGTCATCTAGGCAGTTGGAAGCTTCTGCAGCAATGGTCCAAGAGGTAGTTTGTGAAACTGTAAGAGTAGAGACAAAAGTGCAGTGAAAACCCCAGGAATTTGGAGATGTCAGGCATATGGAACATTCATCGAGGAAAACTATAAACCAACAGCAAAGCCCCCCTGATTTAAACCACAAAGGTAGGTACAGGGCCATCCCATCAGCCTTGGAGTTAATATCTTGCTACAGTTTGTCCTGGGTACTGGACACCAACCTACAATAGTTAATGTTTGCCTTGTTGAGTTTCTTCTTGCTTTTATTCAGTCTCTTTCTATCCTTCCATTTCTCATTTTTGGAATGGGAATGTTTACCTTGTGCCCTCGTATGTTGGAAATCTGTTACTTTCATTTTTTTTACAGGACTCATAGATAAAGAGTTTGCTTGGAGTCTTAAAGGACACTCTAGACTTAGATTATTCAGCAATGCTCCAATTATTAAAACTTTGGTGACTCAAAACTACATTTTGCATAAAAAGCTGTGCATGCGTTTTGTGGAGTCAGGTAAAGAATGTTATGGATTAGATTTAAATGATCCAAAAGTCTCCTGTGTTTGGAAGGTAATCGTATCACAGGGGTACTATAGCTGACTTGCTATATTAGGAGACAGGGCCTGGCCAGATACGTGTCTCAAGGTATGACGTGAAAGAGTATATTCTTGTCCCTGGCTCCTCTCTTCTCTGTCTGTTTCCTTATTGTCATGGCATGAGCACCTTTTTAAATTCCAGACCATTCTACCACACCATTTCTGCATTTCCACATTCAGTGATGAGAAAGTGAAAAATTTAGTACTAATATATGTTAAAAGATGAAGTAAACTAAAAACTAGTCCTTTTATACAAAACAGCTAAACTGTGACTACAAAGATAAATCTCTTGGAGAAAATCAAAACTGCTACTCTAGTGAACACACAAATGATTAGAAAGCAAGACAGCTTTACTAATGAGCTGGAAAAAATCTCAGTGTTAGAAAGAAGCTCAAACCTGACACAATAGTCCCTTAATCCAAAGCCTATTCCAGAGTAAGGCCCGAGTTTCCCTTCATTTTTATGAAGGCTGAGATTTGAGGAAGCTGCAGAAGAAACATTTAACATTAGTAGAGGTTGGGTTGTGGCGTTTATGGGAAGAAGTTATCACCACACAAAATTAAAAGGTGAAAAACAAGTGTTGAGGTAAAAGCTGAAGCAAGTTATCCAGAAGATCTAGCCAAGATAATCAATGAAGTTAGCTTCACCAAATTAAAAAAAAGAAAAAGAAAAAGATAATTTTCAATGCAGATGAAATAGTCATATATTCAATAGTCATATATTTTAAAATGTTGTCTAGAACTTTCATAACTGAAAAATCAAAGACTCAAGACAGGCTGGATCTCTTTCTAGGGACTAGTGACATTGGTGACTTTGACATGAAGCTAATGCTCACTTATAGTGGCAAAAATACTAGGGATTTTAACAACTATACTGAATCTACCCTGTCTGTGCTCTAATAATGGAACAATAAAGCCTGGATAACAGCACATATGTTTAAAATATGGTTTTACTGAATAATTTAGCCACTTTTCTCTGAAAAAAAGATTCCTTTCAAAATATTACTGCTTGATGACAAAACCTCTTGTCACTGAACATCTGTAATAGAGATGTACAAGGAGATTAACATTGTTTTCATGACTGCTAATACAACTCCATATCTCACAGGCCAAAGGGTACTTTTAAATTTCAAGTCTTACTATTGAGAAATACATTTTATGAAGTTATAGCAACATTGACAAGGGTTTGGAAGAAGTTGATTCAAGTCCTTCTTGATGATTTTTAATGGTTCAAACTTTCAGTGAAGAAATAATTCAAAATGCAATTAGAACAGTAGAACTGGAATCAGAAGCAGGGCCTGAAAATATGACTGAATTGCTTACATTTCAGGATGAAATTTTAATAGTGAGGATAGTCTTGTTAAAAATGAGCAGAGAAAGTTGTTTCTTGAGACAGAATCTAATCCTGGTGAAGATGTTATAAACACTGTTAAAATGACAACACAGGATTTTGACTATTACCTGAATTTAATAATACAGTAGCAGAGTTTGAGAAGATTGACTCCAGTTTAGTACTTCAAGCTACAGAGAAATCTTTCATGAAAGGGAATGTCAATTGATGTAGCAAACTTTATTGTTGTCCTAGTTTAAGAAATTGCCACAGCCACCTCAGTGTTCAGCAAACAGCACCCTCAGCCACCAACAGTCATCAGTAGTAAGGCAATTCTCCTCACCAGCACATAGACTTGTTTCAGGTTCAGATGATTGTCAGCCTTCTTAACTGATTTTTTAAAAGTGTATTTTTAATTAAGGTAGATGCATTGTTTTTTAGACATGTGTCTTAGTTGCTTTTTTCTCATTGCTGAGACAAAATAATATCTAAAGGTAAAGAAGGAAAAGTTTATTTAGCTCAAAGTTTGTAATGCTTTTAGTCCATAATTGGTTGATTTCAAGGCAGGGTTGCACATTGCAGAGGGGCAACTGTTGACAGCAGCACAAGATAGAAAAGGCAACAAGAGAGGAGAGATGGAAAGCCTCTTTCTGTTCCTTATGTTGCATCGAGTCTATAGAGATTATGGTGGTGCCAACCCAATTGGTTAGTTGATCCATCTATTACTCACACTTAATCCTAGCATGCTTAATCCTGGCATTGCAGTATGAATCAATCACATACACTAGATTCAGCCCCCTCTGAAAAACCCTATGTCCACATTAGCCTTTGGGATACATCTAGACACAAACCACAACAATATGCAATACTATTGGGCTCTTAATAGACTACAGTGCAATATAAAAATTACTTTTATTTACCTTGGGAAACCAAAAATACTGTGTGACTCATTTTATTGGCATATTTATGTTATTTGGTGTTCAAAAACCAAACCTGCCATACCTCCAAGGCACTTGAATACCACGCCACTGAGAGAGCTTTAATTACGTTTAAAGAGATAATTAAAGTCAAATGAAGCCAAAATAGAGGTACTCTGTCATGGTTTAGAAATGGAATGTCCTCCCCAAAGCCTCATTGTAAGAGGTAAAGCTTTTGAAAGATGACTGGATTGTGGAGGTGTAATGCTCACGAATGGATTAATCCACTGAATGTGCAGTATCACTAAATGTGCTGTTAGGAGCTGGTGTCTGCTTTAAGCTGACCTGAAAGGGTCAGTCTCCCTCCACTGCTCCCCTTCTCGGTCTCTGCTTTGGGACCACCACAGTGTGAGATGCTTTACTCTACCACACCCTTCCACCTAGAAAACATGAGCC
This sequence comes from Dolichotis patagonum, assembly GCA_004027295.1. Classification (NCBI taxonomy): domain Eukaryota; kingdom Metazoa; phylum Chordata; class Mammalia; order Rodentia; family Caviidae; genus Dolichotis; species Dolichotis patagonum. Next base: position 19,008 of record PVJX010013962.1, read on the forward strand.
AAGATACACCTCTTCCTTTAAATTGTGAATGTTGAATATCACATCCAGAAATGAGGAAAGTGACTAAGACAGTCTCTAATCCAACATGACTGGTATCCTAAAAAGAAGGAGAGATAGCAGAGATGCACACATACATAAAGGCCATGCAAGGACACAAGGAGAAGGCAGGAATGTGCAGGCCAAGCAGATGAGTTTTAGGAGAAATTAAACCTCATAGGACTTTGGTCTCAGAAACAAGCAGCCTCCAGAATGTGAGGAAATAGCTTCTCTTTTAAAAAGTCCTCGTATGTCTTGTATTTTGTTCCAACAGCCTTAGCAGACTTATATAATCATGTTCCATACTATCAAATCAATCTTAAAAATTCTGAACCTACCCTTATCCCTTAACAATTTCATCCAGATTTATCTAAGGTGCTTATTAATATCTTCTTCCTAAACTGGGGCTTGGTGTTGTGTGTTTGTTTTTATTCCAACTTTTCCTACTTAGGTACAAGTTTCTTCATCTAACTGAACTATAGGTACAAGGTCTCCTATACGTTCATTCTTTCATCTTCTCTTTGTCCCCTCGCTTTTTCTTCAAACTGCTATCTAAATTGTCTTTGTATAAGGCAAAAAGAAAATTGTGCCACTTCTCTTAAACTTCTAACCCACATGAACTCTAAAACAAAAAGTGAAACATGCTCATCTGTACTTGGGTCCAGTCAAACCGTCTAGCCTTTTTTCCTTTGCTGTTTCTACAAGTACTGTCCACACATGTGCATACATATCCATGCAGGCACGAGTCACAAAAGAAAATAATATTGCTTCAAGACTTACAGCTCAGTGAAGCGTCTCAAAGCTATTTCTGTCATTTCTGTCATGCTTTATAAAACTAAGTAACCATCAGCCATTCAAAAATATGCTAAATATGTTTATATCACTATCTCTTTGGACTATTAGTATTTTGATAACAAGAATAGCATATGATTTCTATTTCTATTATATATACTTATCATTAGGCTTGACCATAGTACATTTTAAAAAATGTGTTTCATAAATCAATATATAAAGAAATATATTAGTGCTTGGTATGTGACTCAAGGGTAGAGCACAAGACCCTGAGTCGAATCCCCAACATTACAGATAATACTGATTGATGATGATGATGATGATGATTATGGTGATAAAATTATATTAATAACATTCAAGCATAACTCAAATGGTCTGCTCAAAATGTTTTAAAAAGCACAGAATGACATTTAGAATTCTTAGCCAAGTGCTCAAGATACTTTCTTCCGGGCAAAAACAATACTTCCTGCCTTTCTGCTTCTGTTTCTACAGTGAGCTCCAACTCATACATTATCTCCTACAAGCTAGTAACTACTTCAATTGTGCCTTCTCAATAGGATGACTTTTGTCTAGCAATATAGTGATTTATTAGTATTTACTACCATCTAAGCCCTTTATAGTAAAAATCCATATCTGATTCATCTTTAAAGATTTAATGCCTACTCTTATGCATGCAGCAGTCACCCTATAAAAACACATGGCATCCCACTTTGTATTTGCTGAGTATTTGCTCATCTTGAACATTTTGTTCATGTATTTCTACAGAAAACTTTATGCACACATCCATTGCACATGTATATATAGTCATTTATAAATGTAAGCATCACTAATATATTAACATATATTATTATTCAGGAAAATTTACATTTTTTAAAAAATGAATGAAATAATGAAAACAAATGGAAGTTCTCAAACATTTTACACATATCAGTGGGTATTCTTGGGCCACTATATGTGGGGCATGATTTACTTTAGAGACCATTAACATAGACATTAGTTTTGTTATAATTAAAGAATTACTTTATTAATCCTGCTTTAGTCTTCCAGTATTATTGAAAAATGACTGTAAAGTTTAACTAATTCTTGGTAGGAACAAAATGTGGTCAGTTGTCAAGTGATTAAAAATTAATTTCATAGCTTTTGGTGCATCATATTCTGATCCATGAAAATGGAGAGATTAGTTTATGTAAATAATATTCTGTCCAAACTTAAATGCATTCAATCCTTTAGAAGTTGCTATGGTAAAATATTAGTGGATAATGGTGAACAAAGTGAGTTTTAGCTCTGTTGAACCATTGTTTTAATTATGTTAATTAAGTTCACTAAGAAAATCTTCTGATCTTAAAAATTGATTGGAAGTTTCAAAATTCCCCACCTTTAAACTAGCATTTCTCTTTCTTGATCATTTATCTGAAACTTAGAAAACTCAAATAATTGAGTTATTTGCATTTTGTTTAAAATGCTTTGCTTTTTAAATTAGTACACAAAAGAGGATTACTATTTCACTAGATCTATTCATCTTTCTGCTGTTAGGAATACCTTCCAAATTTGAGCACAGCATAAATATACAATGTTTTGCCCTTGTCTGTAAGGGAACTGGAATACCAAGGTAGGTCATACGTTTTCTTTCTTTCTTCCTTCTTCCCACCAGGTGGCGTGCAGAAGAAGTGGCTAGCCATGTGGAAGCCATGTTTAAGAAGCCTCAAATCCTGAGAGTCTGAGGCTTTCTACGCCTCTGAAGCAACTCTGCTACTTAGAACAAACAATAAAACTTATCTACCTCAAGCCACTCTACTGAAAGTTTATTTTGACAGCATTCTTTTGTCTACCTGTATAGGAACTGATTTTTAAGTGGAACAACATTTACTACAATACAGGTTTGTTGCAGCTAAATGCAAAACCAAAATTTTTTTTTAACTTTGAAAGAAAAAGAAAATGGAAGAAAATGAGCAGTTATATTCATATGTGCATTCCAAAATTTTCTCATTAAACAAGAGGTTATTTGGTATACAAAATGCCAGATGTCTTACCACGAATGGCAATATAGAGATGAGTTATGACATAGTTCCATCTTTATGTATACTTCCATTCTCAACTTCAGCCCTCCATTTTCAACTTGAGATGACATACCAATCACCAACTGTCAAGTATTAGTCAGCATAAATGAATGACCAGCAGTTCACTCATTCAAACGGTAGTGTGAACACATTGTATTATGAGAATATATGGTAAAATGGCCTAATTCACTCTAGTAAGTGGAAAAGACTTACTTTTAGGATACAGTGACCTATAAATTGTGGAATAGAATTAGTCAAAACGGAATGTTGGAAGGTAACAGGCCCTGAGCATGGATGGCAGGGAAACTGGTCATTTGCATTCCAGTGGAGTTTGTTTTGTTTGGTGTATAGATTGTTTCTTGAACCAACACGCAGAGAATTGAAACATCCAAAGTCAACAAGAAAAGATCATGAATGCCTTAATAATCTACCATTATACCATATTAACGATTCCAATTTTAGCCTTTGAAGGTTTTGTTTGGATAGTCACAAGTGCGTAAGTGAAGATTCAAGTAAGGAAACAACTGAAAAGGCTCTATTGCACTGAAAGATTCCATGAGCCAAAGATGGGGGAAAGGCAAGGATTAGTAGGATAAGTAGGAGTACATCACAAAACTAGACTGCCACAAGCTTCTGGCTGAGGGGTGGATGAGCACAAAAGTGAATATGAGAATACACTACCATTTCAGAAACTCAATTGTGAAGAAAACAGGGAGAAACTGGTAACTGTCAGACACCTTTAAAAATGATAATTGGCCTAAATTCTCAAATTTCCTTGATAGGGCAGTACACACACCTGCCCTGTTGGTAATCTGATCAGAGGACAGATTCTACAACATAAATTAGTTCTGGCTTGTATGGATGTGTTTTATAAAGAACATACAATCATAAACTGAAAACCATCTTTGCAGTTTTGCCTTATGTATTGTCTTGGCATAAAAAGGAGTTACTTTTGTACAGTTAGGTGTGCCTCTAGTATACAGTTAGGTGTGCCTCTAGGAGTTACTTTTGTACAGTTAGGTGTGCTACCTGGGAACTACAATAATCCAGAAGACCTGTAATATTATTATGACCTGGATGAACCTTTGATCTCTGAGTTGTACTAATGTGGTATGAGTATTACTTAGCACTGCACTTGAGGGCCTGTAAGACAAATTAAATATGAGAGTCCTCTTCCTCTCTCATTCCTTTTCTCCCTTTATGGCCTGGAAACAAAATTGGCCTATAACCTGTTTTTGTATGGCTCAAAGCTAAGTTTTCTTTTTGCATTTTTGAAGAACTAAAACAAATACATATTTTTGGTAGATAATTACCAACACTTATGTGGTTCACCATGCCTGAAATATTTACTATCTGTTTTGGGGTTTTTTCTTTTTTTTGTGTGTGTTTTTCTTTTTACAAAATCTCTTGTCCTGGTATAGAGTCACATAGAGTCATCTTACTACTTTTTCTACATTTTTATTTTATCATCTGTCTCCATCTTCTGCTTTGAGTAGGACATACTGCATAATAACTTCTGACTTGCTTCTGTTTCTATTCCCTGTCATTTTTATTGACTGCTTGTTACTCAGTTCTTTTTGTCTATCCTGCATAGTTGTCTTCCATCTCCTTTCTCTATTGTGTATTGAAATTTATAACTTCATATATGTTTACATTTTATTGTCAATATGTATTCCTTGATAAGTGACTAATTATAATTTACCATATACATAAACTTGAAATATTTCATTTTCATTTTTGCTATCTCTTCATATCAAAAAAAACTGACAAAAATAGATTTCTCCCCTTAACTCATACCCTGTTACCTTCTCTGGCTATGTTCCCTCACTATTGTTTTCAGATTTTAATTCTCCCCTTTACTTCCATGATCCTAATGAACTCTAGTCCAGTCACTTGTAACTCATCATTTCACATCTAGGTAACTGACACTTCATTGGGGGGGGACAGGGGGTTGGATTTTCAGTTTGTCTAAGTTGTCCAACATAGTCACATATATCTCTTACAATTTCCAAATCATTTTTAATTTTAAAAATTTGAGTTTAAGCCACAAAATCCAAAAAATGAAATCTTCCAACAAGGACATTAAGCTCATTTCAGACCATAGACTTAGTTGCTACCAAAGATCACCATAAAGGAAGTGTGGACACTTTAGTACTTTTTCCCACTTTTCACCTTATTATGCCCACAGAAAATAATACCTGAGCTTAAACTCTGTCTTACTTTACAACAGACACTCTGCAACACAATATCATTTACAGACCCATAAGGAGCCATAGCAAGTGTTTCAGTGTCTCTCCATTATTATTACCAGGTCATTTCACATTTTAAGTATTTCCTTTTAAAATATTCACTAGTGTCTCTGTGAACCTTATTTATACTCACAAGTTATATGTGCTTTTCTAAGACTTTTTTATCAGTATTATACAAATGACAGGTTCAGAAATATCCAACATACTAAACATTATGAGAAAAGCTTGTTGTGCAGTGCTCAAACACATACTTAACCCATAAAGGCAGAGAGTTCTTTCATTTTTGGTATAGTATGGAATATATTCAGAGTTATTCAAGAACAAAAATGTCAAGACTGAATGGCAACTACATTTTATATAATGAGTTTGTTTATATACACCAAATTTAAATATTTTAAGATATTTTTATTGGTGTCTTTTATACACTAAACCAAACCCTAAGGATGTAATCAAATTAAAAGAATTAGTGCTCATTAATAAACTGGCAGTAATATTTCACCAAAAGTGTACTAAATCTCTCTCTCTGCAAAACCAATAGATAAAAGCAGGCAGTGCATAAAAGTGCCTGTCTACTGCATTAAAACATGACAGAAATAATATTTCTTAACATTGCCAAAGAACTATCTATTTCTGACGATCATACCAGTTCCCATTGCATAGGCCAGTAAGGGTCATTAAACACCAATGGGTCTCTGAGTCCTTCTCCAGAGTCAATGACACTGTAGACTTCACTTGGGATCTCATTTTCTTCCACACAAGGTCTGCAGGGCAAAGAAGGCAAATGAACTATGAAAAACATAATCACTGCTTTTACTGTTGCTTTTTTTGTAGCAAAAATTCCATTTATTTAAATTCCATTAAAAAGCACATTTGGCTGCCGAGAGCATAAATACACACTTTTATTATACTTAGCATTTTTCATTTGCAAAAAAATTCTGACATTCATTTAGATAAAAATGTTAAGATATTTTCAAACTACCTGTTTTTGCTAAGCACTTCCTATGTGTTTGTTGCAAAAAATAAATGCTGGGAAAACAAGTGACTTAGAATGCAACTCCAAAGCTCTCTATGTGTTTCCCATTAGAAGTTATCAGCTTATACCGATCATTATCTTTATTATGTTGTACGTGTACCCCTTACAAATTTTCCCAACATACATCTCTTAGGAGAGTAATTTAAATTACTTGAGCTGTTGTGGAAAATTTTTTAAATTTTTAAAAAATCTAATTTTTCTAATTGCTCTGAAGTATGTAATAAATCACTAACTAGGCAAGTGACAGTGCTGGCATGTCAGGAAGGCTTTTTAACACATTCTCCTAAGGACAAAACTGTAATTCAGACATTTATATCTGTCTGTGTGCTTTCAGTTACCAAAACCAAATATTGGGGAATATAATCAAGCAACAGCATTGATGATATGTCTTTATAACCATCAATCATGTATGTCAATTTGAATTGATTAAGAAAAGCCCAATAGATTAGCAAAGCAAACTTCTGGGTATGTCTGTAAATGACTGACAAGCAGGCCAGAAAGAGTCATTCTGGTTGTGGGCTGCCACGACTTAGGCCTCAATGGAATAAAAAGAGAAAGAAGAAGAAATTGTGATCATTTGGAAGAGCTCTCGTCTTCCTGAGCAGGTCCATCATTTGCTGCCATTATCAGTGGACACTGGTCTCCAGGTGTCCAGTTTATTCAGTTTTTCAATACAGAATGACACTAGTGATCCTCCAGTAAGCTTCCAGGCCTGTGACCCTGGATGGGTTCTAATTATCTTTAATATCCTTTGTTCCATGACCTCCACCTTCTTAGTTACACAGTTGCTAGATTTTCTGGTCCTATAATATGATAATAATCACTAGAATTATTAGCCTGGAATCCTGAAACTCTACCTATAATAAATCTCCTTGCTTTAACTATACATACATTTTCTATTGATTCTGTTCCTCTATAGAACCCTAATACAATGTATCCTAAAAATAAACTTAGTAAAATGACAGGTAAGATTATTAATATGAAATTCTAAAGTAATTTTTATTTTTATAACCATTTGCTTTAAAGCTGAGGTTTTATTTTTTTTTTTATAAAACATTTACATGCCAGCGTTCACTAGAATGTCAATATATACATGTACTATTTCCAAGGTAGACTTACAGTGGCCACCTATATAGTCAAGTGTGGAAAAATGCTAAATGGGAATCTGGACTTAAAAAAGAGCCAAATGATCCAGTCAAGGGTGGAAGACCTGAAGCTCACAGAGTTCTGTTTGAGTCTGTACCGGGAAGTTAAATGTGCCACACTGGAAGTCTGAAGATTCTGAGCTGGAAGGCTGAAGACGCTCTCTGGAAAGGTGAAGAGTCTCAGTTGGAAGCCTGGAGACAGTCATCCAGTGGCAATGGTGAAGACTGGAGCTCCTCTAAGCAAGCAGAAGTGAGACTTCTTCTTTCCCTTGTTATTCCATACAGGCTAAAGACCTACTGGTTGATACCACACACATCTAGTGTGGGTCTTCTCTCTTCGTTAAATCCATCATTCATAACTAGAACAATGCTGAACTAATCAGTTTGTGTTTCAAGTTGATGCCACAAGTAACCATCACAATTTATAAACTAAAATGATAAATTTATTATTATTATGAATTATATCTAATTTCAGTGTAACTCCAGACTTATGAACATAAGGTTTGGAGAGTTATTTCTTAATTTAATTTCATAATATCTAAGTAGTACAGTAAATCAGTATTTACACAAGATATGTCTGGGAATATTCTTTGTAATATCATTTGCAAAATTAAAACCTGGAAACAATGTACATGGCTATCAAAATTGTTTAAAAATCAAGTTATTATCACACAGTAAGATACTATTTAGCAATAAAAGTAAAACAATCTACAGAATCAACTGTATTTATTTCAATGTGTTGAAAAAGTGTAAGCAGAAAGCAGAAGTCTATGCACATTATTGTTATTTGTAGTTTTAAATTGCCTCAAGATAATTGTATGAATTGTTTTTGAGTAATACATATCTTGTATATGAATCCAAACATACTATATGGAAGACCCTTCTGAAGAAAACAAGGAGGCCAACAGTTTTAGAGTTGGTGTACAGAGAAGCTCAACTATGGACAAATATGTACATATCTATTGGTGCATTTGGAGTATATAATAATGACAAAATACACATACACAAACAAAACCAGTGTAGCCTCATTATTATATAAATGAACCAAAAGCCTTTGCACATTGGTCCTGTGTTATTTACTTCACAGTAGGACAAAACCATTTGCTTTAAAGCTAAATTTTTACATATCTAGTTATTTCAAATGCTACACAAATAATCAGAATTTTAGCCACTTAGAATTTACCTGAGTTTTATGCCTGCAAACTGGTACACATTACCTGTTAACTACTGTCATGGTTTATGTCGGTGGCCCCCAGGCCTCATGTATTTGCATTGTGCATTTGTGATTGGTTCTTTGTCTAGCGCTTGGATTGGTGGTGTCAGTGCTACACCCTGCTAGGGGTGGAGCCAGGATGTGATGTAATAGCAGGAAGAAGGTGTGTCTCTCTCTTGCCAGTTTTCGCCTTGCTGTTTGCAGCCACCATGAACTGCGGCCCCGCCATGCCACCCTGCCTTGGAGCCAACTGAGTATGGACTGAAACCTCCAAAAACTGTAATAAATAAACCTTTCCTTTCCCAGCTTTGCGCATCAGGTATTTTGTCTCAGCGACCAGTGAAAAGTAACTAAGACAACTACAGATAAGGTAAATCCTGAGGCCTGTAAATGCAATTGTAAGCTGCTGAGGCCCTTTAGAGCTTTCTTCATCCTTCTGCTCAAGCATGTCCTCCAGACCCACAAGACCCCCTCTCCAGTCCTGCTTTAACCCAAAATTTCTCTGCTCTTCTGGCTTTCTGGCTTGTGAACCTCCGATATTCTCTTTGGAAGGTGTCTTGCTTTGAGGGAATTCCTTTCATATGCAAAGCCACCAAAATACTACTCAAGAAAACCTTCTAGTGTGCTACTCTTACCTCATGCTCATATCTTTTTCCTTAGCCCTCAAATTCCTCAAACTCAAGCTACCAGTGGGAAAAAATTAGGAAAATATTAGAATAGAGATGAGAAGACTTGATTTCTATATTTGTGTCTCCACTTGGGATTTTTTAAGTGGTCAGAAGAGTTCAAAAGATGATATAGCTAAATGTCTTACCTTGTTTCAAGAAAAAACTGGTTAGCTCCTTAGGAATAACTATAAACTGTGAGGTATCAGAAAAATATAAGAATAAAACTTTTGCATGGTTGTATAAAAGAATTCTAGATTATCCAAAGAATTCAGCATGTTACGCACAGAAGTAGCTGGCAACCCTTCCAACTTGCTCTCCTTGCATTATGAAACCCCTGCACTATACCACTATAAAGACCATGATGCTCATCAGGCAACATAAAGATAGAATTTTCATCTTATATAATTAAAAATTGAGTAGGAAAGGGGAAAGGAACTTTAACCAAACATAATAATTTAAAAGTAAGAATGCAATGACAATAAAAGTGAAACAAAAACATGAAGCAATAAAATAAAAGCTAATAAAATAGAAGTTAGTAATTATTAAAATAAGGAATGAAAAATACTTATGCAAAAAAAATATTTTCTCATGATTCCATTGCTCATTTCATTTGTATATTCCTAAAAGCATGAACATTTGTAGAAAAATACCTAAGCAAACATAAAAATGTGATAGAGATCAGGGACATTTCCTGATGCCAATCTATATCATTAGATTTTTTAAAGCAACAGTATACAAATTTTTTAAATCTTAAGGACAAAACAAAACATAATCTCTCAGATTTTATCACAAATTTTGACCTTTGCTTTGTATCTCCAAAATTATTCTATACGGCTTGGAATTCAAAATGTAGGAAACATCTTGAGAAAAGAAAAAATAAGCAAAATAGGGCACTTTCTCTCAAAATCTGATGTAAATTAACATTATAAATGCATTGAATCCAAAAATCTCTTAGTTTTATTTAATTCATAATAAAACAATTCTTTCAAACAATTAGATTTCAAAAAAACTTATATCTTCATTTTTATATCTCATTCAGCAACTGTCTCAAAACTGTCATTGAGAATCTAAATATTTTTCTGAATGCAAATTGCTGAGCTTTTTAATTTCTGTTACATTTTAGCTCATTTCTTAAGCTGTAACTTTTGTATTTCCTGTGACTGGTTCCTGAATACACTGACCTGCACTAAGCCTCTATGGGTGATGCTAGGGTGTAATGAGAAGCAGGTGCCCATCTCATCTTGCGTGTCACTGAAGAGCACCTGCTGTCTTCACAAATGATTTAAGTGACCCAGGCTCACAGTGTCCCATTGGAATGATTATGGTTCTTAAATGGGAAAAAATGGTATGAAAGCTACATCTTCTCTGTTGGATTCAAATTCACAGAACTGAATAGCTGAGATGGAGAGCCCTAAATAAGATGTCTTATAGGAAAATGCCATACTGGCTCTGAGTAATTTGTTTTCAATTTTTGAAAATACTAATGTTAACCACTGGATCATTACCTGTTACCCTTCTGCTAGGTATCTTGTAGTAAAGCTGTGTTTAAGAAGCTAGTACATTGCATCAGAATCCTACCAGCTTTCTTTAATCATGTGTGTGAATACACACACACACACACACACACACACACACACGAGGAGTAGACAGAGACACAGAAAGTGAGACCCAGACACAGAGAGACTACTTCACAACAAAAAGTACTGAGAAAAAAAAAAAACACGTAGCACACATACACTTCCATTTCCTAACAAGTTACTTGTACTTTTTAGTAAAATAAATATGACAGATTATAAACTATCAGTTGGCCAAGGTGATATAGGGGAATGAAACTCCCGACCTACTATGTCCAGTATGAGCTCATTTTCTCTAAAATCGAAGAACGAATTTTAGGAACAATGGAGATGAAGAGTAGAATATATTTATTGAGAGAAAGAAGGCTTGTGTCTGAAGAAAGACAGAAGGGGTCCCGAGTGGGTTGCCAAGGACTCTGTCTTTCCAGGGATTTTTATAGAGTAAAACCATGGGTTAAAGGTGGGGGAAGACGGAACTCACAAGGCAGATGGGCATGAAGTGGGACATAACTATAGTTAGCCAATAAGATCAATAGTTCAGGTAAAATTGATTACATTAGGGACAAATGGGAAAGCCAGTCACGTAGAAAGCAGGCATTCTTACAGAGCAGTGACTCTTTCCTAGGGGGATGGGAACTATTTAGGGTGTCAATCCTCAGGATATGGGTGCATTTGTTTGGTCTTTTGTCTTGAGGTCTGGTCCACAGCAGGAGGCAGCAGTACCCACCTGCACCCCACCCACAGTTGCGAGGTATCTGCACTGGCTCCATCGAGGACCTAGCCCTGTCTCACTGCCTATAATATTTCTAACTAACTGAGCTGCCTGCAACAAAGGGACTATCTTTGAAAGAGCCGCAAGGAATAGTTTGTTGCTGGGAGTGGATCTACAGTCATAACATAGTTAGAAGTTTGGAAGTCTTGCCAAGAACAAGCTGGTAAAGGCTTGCAGGCTAACCAAATTCATGCAGTTTGGGGTACATTAAAAGCTACATGCTTACAGACCTCCTCACTGTCTCAGCAGAGCCCTATTTTGTGTTTCCCTTCCATGCCAGTTTTACAGGATATTTTAGAAAATATTTTACTTTGAGGACATCCTATTCATTGAAGTATATATACAAATTTGCATCCAAGCACAAGTTCTTCCATAGGATATTGATAAGGCATTCCAAAAATTTAAAGCAACAACATAAATGTATCACTTTGTGAAAGAAAAAATTCATCTAAAATAGCTTTTTTAATTCTTTCTTATTACACACTGTAGAAATAAACACAAAAATGTTATGTATTCCTTACAAATTTGCAAATCCATGTTCTAGTTCAGTGTTCATTTTTTTCTCTATAAAGGGGCAGATAGTAAGTCACTCAGATGTGGTAGGCTCTCATAATCTGTATAAAATTATTCAGCTGTGGTAGGAAAAGCAGCTTCAAACAATACATATGCATACAGTCTATTTTCCAATAAAACTTTAATTATGAAGACATGCAGATTAGGATTTCACCTTTGACATTCGTGCCATAGTTTGTCAAATCCAGGGCTCTTCTATAGAATGCTTTGGCCAGTTACACAGCTTAAAACTATCAAAATAAATATCTATGAACAAGTGTATATAACAAAATATCACTCATTTTCTACTAAGGAATGTATCCAATGCATTTATGAGAGAATTAAATTGCAGAAAAAAAGAAATGACATTAATCAAATATTTGTGGTTTTTTCCTAGTACTTTTGTTTTAGGGTTATTTACATACAAATCTTTTTTTGTGGTATATATTAAAAGTAAAATCTAACCATACAGCTTCAGAGGGGAAAAACTAACATTGCAAAGGGCAGCACCACTAAGAGTTGAGTTCTCTGCTAGATGAATTGGACCTTGACTTATCACAGTAGAACAGAAGTGGATGTTTTCAGTAAACACTTAGAAGTATATTTTAATGAAATATTAGTCAATAAATGTGAAATTGCAAGTTTCACATTTGGAAAGTTTTCCAAAATTAATGTACCAAATAAAACTCTCTAGAAGTGATTTCTAGAATACACTGACTTAGCTCCATAAAAACATAGCACTGCTTTATTTAATTCCATAGCTCTGACCATATTTAATTACTATCCCATGAAGTATTGTCACAGCTGCAGTGCAGTGTTTATCCATTTCCCTGAAGATAAGACCTAACCGGAAGATAAGCACTGGTTGTAACTATGGTGATAATCAGAATCTTACCAAAGATGATATCTCAGTATTCGCTTGTTGGATAACTACTCTGCAATGGCAGGTAAGACAAAATGATTGGAGCTGGCATTTCTGGTCTTCAATTTTGAATGTTATTTTCCAGTTAGATTTCAATTTCAGAGAAACATATGGGAAGCAGTTTTACCCTGGATATCCTGAAGATGTTTAGCAACAGTAAATTTATGATATGCACTAGGACTTATTCTGTCATCAAATTTGGGAATATAATTTAATCATTTGTGTAATAAGCTGTCTGATGTTCCATCCATTTTACTTGTGGCAAACAGAAGTCAATGTTGGGAAATTAATGAGATGAAAATTAAAACTATTATACAAGAAGTTTTAAGCAACAAAAAGTCATTTCATATACCTCACAATTGTACTTTGATACCAAATAGCACACCTTCAAAACGTTTTGATATAAATTAAAATATATTCAGGGTAAAATTTCTTAAATTTTTCTCAAAATCAAGAGATCCAGTGTATTAATAAAAATCTGTGCAGAAAAAAAATGTTCCACCTTGTGCCATTAAAAGTATACAAAGTAATTCAGTCCTTTGAACTTAGTTTCAGGACACGGTTGTCCTTCAACTGCTAAGCTTACTTCATCAAATATTAAGGTATCAAATTGTAGAGCTGAGAGTTCCGCAGTACATACACAGTAGTAAAAAATACTAACTAGTTACACAACTCATTGTAAGCTATTTCTGTACTTCTTTATACAAGTACAAAGAGTGACATTAATCATATAATCAAATTATTAGGCTTACTAAACTACAATTTTTTTTACTTATCAGATAGATTTTTTCAATTCTCTTTTAGCAGCCATGTGTAGGAAATACAAGATCCACAAAAATAAAATGGCATAAAAATTTTTTATACAGAAAATAACAAAAACACAATAAGGATCTATTTCTAATGAAACACGACATAATTTATTTTTGAATGATATTACTTATCAAAAAGAATAACTTATTCATCATTAACCTTTATCAGACAGGTTGCACAATGTTTTTAAAAGATGTTTCAGCAGAAAAAATGACTGAACTGACTTCTAAGTCTCATAATAGATCTCAATAAAGAATTACTAAAACAGACTATATACATAATTGTTTTATGATCATTGATTCCACATTAAAAGCCTTGCAAATTTAATATCACAACCTGAATTTCTGGAAATTAGATTGTTTCATTAACAAAATAAGACTTACTAATATGTGCAATATTCAAGCAATTTGAATTTGAAAATATGGCACAACTGAGAAAAAGAAAATGTATCTAGGCTTTCAGAACATAAAGATCATTTTGTTATATATATCTACCAAATAGCCTTCCTGACTGTATCCTTGCCACTATAAATTAAAGAAGTCAGACTCTGCCCCTTCTGTTAAACTACTAAGTTTCTTACCTTTCCAATTGATTTATGTTTTTCCATTCATAATTACTTTATATTCCACATAGTTTCTTTGTGAAAACAATCTTAAGGCTCACAACATGTGAGATATCTTTTCTAATGCCCTTAACACCTCATTTGATGCCAGCAAGGCAGTAGGAAAGTATGGTGTGGAGAGGTTATACGCCATCCTCAATAAAACTGCTCAGTTATAAATAAACATGAATGAGAGTTCACCATGTACTAATAACTTGCCAGGCAGGAACTTTAGAGTCTCAGAGAGGCAAACATTCACATACAGAGCCCATATGGCAATTTGGATGCCAGACAAGGGTCCCCTAACACCTCAAAATCTTAGGTTTGGTCCTTTTTTTTTCCTTTTTTCTTCAAAATAGCAATAAAAAAATATCTCATCTTTTAATTTTATATATTCCAGCCCAATTTCTATTAATGAAATTGAAAATGTAATTAAGACCTTGCCAACAAAGAAGAGCCCAGGCCCAGATGGATTCACTGCAGAATTCTACAAGAAATACAAAGAAGACTCAAAGCCGACATTCCTCAAGCTCTTCAATGAAATTGAAAGGGAAGCAATTCTTTCTAAGTCATTCCTGGAAGCAAATATTACTCTGTTACCAAAATCTGAGAAAGACCCAACTAAAAAAGAGAACTATAGGCCAATCTCCCTAATGAACATAGATGCAAAAATTCTCAATAAAATATTAGCAAACAGGATGCAGCAAATCATCAAGAAGATTATTCCCCACGACCAAGTGGATTCATCCCAGGAATACAGGGATGGTTCAACATATGTTAATCAATAAATGTAATCTACCATATCAATAGAGCCAAAAGCAAGAACCACATGATCATCTCTATAGATGCAGAAAAAGCTTTTGATAAGGTCCAACACTCATTCATGATAAGAACCTTACAGAGAGTTGGAATAGATGGTCTTTACTTCAATATGATAAAGGCCATCTATGACAAACCTACAGCCAGCATCGTATTAAATGGCCAAAACTGAAAACCTTTACCTTAAAATCAGGTAAAAGACAAGGATGTCCCAGTTACCACTCCTATTCAACATAGTACTGGAAGTACTAGCCAGAGCAATTAGACGAGAGAGAGAACTAAAAGGAGTAAAGATAGGAAAAGAAGAAGTTAAATTATCATTATTTGCAGATGACATGATACTTTACATAGAAGACCCCCAAAACTCCATTGGAAAACTCCTAGATATAATAAATAAATTCAGCAATGTAGCTGGATACAAAGTCAATACTCAAAAATCAATAGCATTCCTATACACTAACAACAAAAGTACTGAGAGAGAGGTAAGAGAAGCCACACCCTTCACACTAGTATCCAAAAAAGTGAAATACTTAGGAATTAATCTCATGAAAGAAGTAAAAGAGCTATACAAGGAAAATTATAATACCCTGAAAAAGAAATTGAGGAGGACCTCAGAAAATGGAAAGACATCCCCTGTTTATGGATAGGAAGAACAAACATTGTAAAAATGGCCATTCTTCCAAAATTACTATACGGATTCAATGCAATCCCAATCAAAATACCACCTCATAGATCTAGAGAAATTACCCCTAAAATTCATCTGGAACCAGAAGAGACCTAGAATAGCAAATGCGATTCTAAGCAGCAAAGGCAAGGCAGGAGGCATTACAAGCCCTGATTTGAAATTATACTACAAAGCTACAGTAATAAAATCAACATGGTCCTGGAATAAAAACAGACCTGAAGATCAATGGAATAGATTGGAAGATACAACCACAACCACAAACTCACTCAACCACCTTATCTTTGATAAAGGGCCCAAACATGTCCCTGGAAGAATGACAGTCTCTTCAACAAATGGTGCTGGAAAAATTGGCTATCCACATGCAGAAGACTAAAACTAGGCCCCTGCCTATCACCATGTACTAAACTAAAATCTAAATGAATCAAAGATCTAAATATTAAAACAGAAACACTAAATCTGCTGGAAGACAAAGTAGGTAAAAACCTCAAAGATATAGGGGTAGGTAGAGAATTCATGAACATGAATCAAACCGCACGGGAAATACTTCCAAGAATCAATAACTGGGACCACGTCTTATTAAAGAGTTTCTGCCTGTTGAAAGAGATTTCCAGCAGGGTGAAAAGAAAACCCACAAATTGGGAAAAAATCTTAATGGACAGTCCCTCAGACAAAGGACTTCTGTCTAGAACTTATAAAGAATTAAAAAAAAATCAGACCTGTGAAATTCAAAGACCCAATCCAAAAATGGGCATCTGAGATGAATACACAGTTCTCAGATGAAGAAATATGAATGGCAAATAAATACAAGAAAAAATGTTCATCATCATTAGTCATTAGAGAAATGCAAATTAAAACCACACTGAGATTCCATCTCACCCCAGAAAGAATGGCCAAGATAGAAAAAACTACCAACAACAAGTGCTGGAGAGGCTGTGGGGAAAAAGGAACTCTTCTGCACTGTTGTTGGGAGTGTAGACTGGTGCAACCACTGTGGAGGTCAGTCTGGAGATTCCTCAAGAAGTTGGGTCTGGAGGTCCCATTTGACACAGTGATATATGTGCACCCATGTTTATAGCAGCACAATTTGTAATAGCCAGATCTTGGAAACAACCTAAGTGCCCATCAACTGAGGAATGGATTAAAAAGTTGTGGCATTTTTATACAATGGAGTACTACTCAGCTATAAAGAATGATCACATTGAGATATTTATAAATAAATGGACACGACTTGAGGCCATACTCATAAGCGAAATAAACCAAGACTCACATGTGTAAATACCGTATGGTCTCCCTAGTATGAGAGTTGATAAGAGTATATAAGATTTTATGGCAAGCATGAGTCCACATCTCATAGCTTTGAAGCCTTTCAATGTTTTCATTCATTAGTTGGAATGGTTTTATTCTGTTTTTTTTTTTACTATATTATGCGTGATGGTATGAACAGCTGTTTTGAAGAAAACTAAACATTATGATAGCTATTGCTGATTTAATATCATCCTTCTTAGAAGTCCTACCATGCTTCTATTCTTCTACTACCATTGGTTCTATCTATCACATTATGTCTTATTGGGATTTGAATATGTGTGATAGTATAAACAAAATTTTTTATCAAAAATGAGATATTATCAAACCCATTGATCATTCTCTGTTATTCGGTTCAGAATGGCCTGTAATTATTTCACTCTTTGAATGGTTTTATACTATTTTGTTATGTTTGATATCATTGTATTTGAAACTATGCTCAACTATAGCAGAGAAAGAGATATTGTGATAGCTACTGTTAATGTCTGGTTGTTTTAATGTAAAGTACTGTGTTGCCTATGTTGTCCTATTCTGATCTGCTCTGTTCTGCCCTCTTTTGTTTTATTCTCTTTAATATAAAAATAAATAAATAAATAAAACTTTTATATATTCTACCTGAATCACTTCTCTAATCATTACTCATAGCAGCCTGCTTTAAAACTGACTACTGTAGAGTTTGTGAACATATAGTAGAGAACTCAAAGAGTGTGTGTGTGTGTGTGTGTGTGTGTGTGTGTGTTAAAAGTGTTTTAGGATATTGGAAAAATTGAAAACCTAAAAGTTACTAAGTTTTAGGCTTAATATTTTTTTCAAATACTGTGAGAAAGTGAAAATTAGATCAGTTGTTCGTATATTTTAATGCAGAATGTAAATTTGCTTTTGTTTTTCTTTACTGAATAAGCACAGATTTGAAAGACTTTAAAGGTTGAATCTAGCCATATATTGATATTTTAGTACAATCTTTTCACATGAAACACAAACAAACAGATCTAGACAGGGTTCACAGGATCCAAGCCATTTTACAAAACAACACAGCACTGGTTGGAAAAATAGGTGGATTCATGTAATTTTTAAACAAAATAATCACAGAAACTTTTCATTAGAAGAGTATGTTGTAATGTCAGATGTTATAAGCTTAAAGACCTTAGGAATCACCAGCTAATATATAACCAGATCACTAAATAAAATAATTATATGACATAATAAGCCTTTAAAATTGTTATAGTGAATATTGATTGAAAGTAAAATTGTAAGCAAATTACTGTCAGAGCACCTACAGGATTTTAATACTTGTTCTAAAGTAGAGGAACCGTATCTGAAGGTGACACTGATATTAGCCATACTGAACCTCTCTATTATAGTCACGTGTCACTAAATTATGAGATGTGTCCTTGTAAATGTACTGTTGGGTCATCCTGTCATTGAGAAAACACCAGAATGTGCATACATAGTAGGATACCCACCAGGTCATTAGGCAATAAAATCTTATGGGACCACTGTTGTGTATGAGGTCTGTCCATGACCAAAACTTGTTATGTAGTGCAGGAATGTAATCTTAAAGCTGGCATTTCAGTCAGGTTACTTTCATTAGTTTCTTGGAAATCAAGAGAAAATAATTTTGCTATAAACTAATAATAAGAGGGAAAATATTTTCTAAATGGTGATTTATATATATATTTAGGAATATATATGTTTAGGGATGTATGTTATATATATTTAGATATCTATGTATAGTTATACATATTTTATATTATACTTAAAAATTTGAAATGATGAATAATGAAATTCATTCTTAGAACTTCATTTTTTATTGAAAAGATTACTACAGTATTCTAACATTCTTTTTCTTCCTATGTCTCCTAAATACAATTTCCATACACATTACTGTCACAAAAGTCTTTCTAATCTGTAACTTTGAGCTGGTCAATCCTTCCTTTAAAAAAATCCAGTGATTTTACATTTAAAATGAACAAGTTTAAAATGAACAAATAAAAAACTGAACAAGTTTAATGATTCAGGAGAACTGCCCAATGTGATTCTCAAAACCTGCAGCAAGTTTTCTGTAATATATTTGATATGATCAAAACTATTTGTTAGCAATTCTCTCCAAAATCTTTGCATATTTTTTTCCTGATAGTTAAATACAACTTGCAAGATATAATGGTTACCTTCTCCATTAAGCATTCTTTGATTGGTGGTCATTAAATTAATATCCGTTTGTTAGACTTGTAGGTTGTTTGAATTTCTTACCCTATACATGAAACATTATACTTTTAATTATATTAATGCATTCATATGTATTTTACTCAAAATTAATGCATCTTCCCACAAAAACCCCAGAATCTTTTTGTACTTAGAAACTTACTCAAAATTTGGGATCCTATAAGACTTTTGTGAGAGAATATAATAAAAAATTATTTGAATGAATGTATTTTTTCCAAATCATACTCTTAAACCAAAATCTATATCTATCCAGTACTTGTCAAGATGTAGTTTATAGAAGAATGACCTTAAACCAAGGTAAGGAGTTTAGAGAAAATAATACATAAGTACATATGCTGAACTTCCAAAGAATTGCAAAAGTGAATTCTTTATTTCCCATCCTACATCTCTACAAATCAGTGTAACACTGCCCAGTTGGTCATTCAGAATTTAAAATCTTATTATCATTAATATATTTACAATTTTAAATAATAATTTGAATATATTCAAATTTTTAAGTATAATATAAAATATGTATAACTATACATAGATATCTAAATATATATAACATACATCCCTAAACATATATATTCCTAAATATATATCTAAATCACCATTCAGAAAATATTTTCCCTCTTATTAGTTTATAGCAAAATTATTTTCTCTTGATTTCCAAGAAACTAATGAAAAGTACAATATTGAACAAACCATGTGGACAGAAGCAAAAATTGTAGATTATTTCCAGTGGGTTCTTTTCATGATGCACAAAATGTTCACAACCTGATAAGATCATTTTCAAAAGTATGTTTTTCTTTCATATAAAGATAAAAAGGAAAGCTTTTAGGTCATGGGCTACGAGGAGAAAGAGATACTGTCTCTTGTTCTTTGATGTTACAAGTAGTTTGTCATTACAGAATAGTTGTTATCATATAGGAAAGGTCTTGGTAAACTGAACCTGAATATTTATAACCAGTTTCTACACAAGAGCATTATGACTTTTATGTTTTGAGAACTTCAGAGCAAACATGCATGCATTATTTGAAAATTGTAAAGATTTATTATTTTAAAGTAGAATCTTTACTTAATATATTTAAAGACATACAATCTTTAGGGGAATGAAACTCCCAACCTACTACATGTCCAGTACTAGTTTGTGCTCTCTAAAATCAAAGAATGAAATTTAGGAATAATGGAGGTTAAGAGCAGAATATATTTATTAAGAGAAAGAAAGCTGCTGTGTGAGAGAGAGACAGAAGGGGTCCAGAGTGAATTGCAAAAGACTCTGTCTTTTCTATGAACTTTTATAAAGCAAAACCACAGAGTGAGGCAGGTCGTAGGTGGGAAAACAATGGGAACTCGCAAGGTGGGTATGAGGTGGAACTGAACTATGGTTAACCAATAAGATT
Source organism: Dolichotis patagonum (assembly GCA_004027295.1). Lineage (NCBI taxonomy): Eukaryota > Metazoa > Chordata > Mammalia > Rodentia > Caviidae > Dolichotis > Dolichotis patagonum. The sequence continues at coordinate 39,846 of PVJX010013962.1, forward strand.
AATTGTTCAGGTAAAACTGGTTAAATCGCGGACAAATGGGGCAGCAAGTAATACAGCAAGCGGGTATGCTTAGAGAGCAGAGACTCTTCCTTGTAGGAGATTGGGATGGTGACTACTGGCCTCCTCAGGGTGACAGAGACCTATTTAGAAAATCAATTCCTGATGCTTACCCTTAGGAAGTATGTAGGTGCATTTGATTTATGTTCTGTCTTGAGGTTTGGCCAACAACAGAGGTGTCTGTCTCTCCACACTTGCAAGGTATCTGGTCTTCTGCACTGGCTCCTTTGAGAGCTTAGCCCTGTCTGACTGCCTATAATATTTCTATCCAACTCAGTTGCCTGTTACAATAAGAAAGTATGATTTCTACATTCCGCAGGAAGCTTTCTGTTGAATGCATTTCTAAAACATGAACAGACAAGAAATTTGAATTAAACAGTTCATCTATAGGTAAATGCAACATATAAAGTTGGTTTCATACTTCTAGGCATTATCCATAAACAGAAATTTTAATCTATTGAATGATTTGTAAAACATAGATACGAACTATGTTAATTTTAAAGATAGAGGCAAATCTAGATAAAGTTTGAAAAAAATTACATTTATGTCACTTGAGTTTTATTTAAACTTTGGCATTCTGACTATAATAAGTATTTACAGAAAAAATTTTTCAAGTCTCATAAATATTATACTTATTGATAAAGTATATTCATATACACATACACATAAAAACTCAAACAATAGAATTATAAATGAGATAAAATTCACAAGAGATGATAGACTGTCACTGATCGACACTCCTTTCAAGACCTCTTCCTGTGCATGTATACATGGACACATATATAGAAATATGTAGAAATGGGGGTAGTTTGCTGGTATATATAGGCACGGCCTATATACGTTCACATAAACAATTCTGCAAAAGTTAAGTCAGGGTGTACAGTTCTACATGACTTCAATTTTTACTGCTGAGAAAAATATCACAAACATCTTTCCAAGTAAATAAAAATAATTGTTGACATTTGACACGTTTGTTTGTACCAAAACTTGATTTTCCAAAGGTCTTAGTGATGGAACTTTAAATTAGACTTTTATCACAAAATAATAATTTCTATATAGATTTTAGCCTATCACTTTTCCCCAAAACTGTAGGCATTTATAATAAAAATATTAATTAAAATAAGAAAATATGATTAATATTTAGAAAATCCCCACAACAGGAGGAAATGAAAAGAAAAAAATCATAACAGTCTATGTTATGGTTTTAATTTGATTTCTAAATTTCATGTGATGAAACCTTAATTCTCAAGGTAACAGTGTTGAAAAGTAGGACTTTCAACAGGTGGTTAAGTCACAAGGGTTCTACCTTATTACAGCAGATTTGTTACAGAAGTGTACGTGGTCTCATCTCACACTCTTGTATTTTCTTGCCCTTCTACTTTCTACCATAGCCTGAGACAAAATAAAGACCCTCAGCAGTGGGACTCTGGATCTTGGACTTTTCAACTTTCAGAACTTAGAGAAATAAACCTGCCTTTCATAAATTACCTATTCTCAGATGTTCTTTTATATTCTGTTTATCAAAGGCATACTAAAGGAATTACCTTATGTGGGAAAAAACCACAAAATGAAATGAATAATAAAAATAAGGGCCAACCATTGCTAGAATTTAGGTAAAATGTCTACCAACTACAAAACTAACTGAGTTTAGACTAGAGAAACAGTGGCTCACGAATACAGGCACAAATGGCAAGAAATAGGACAGATACTCTGATGATATAGAATAGAAAACATGTTGGTACTTGGAATTGAATATCTCTGCAAAAACAAACAGCAAACTGGTACTAACTGCCTCTACCTTGGGCAAGTGGAAAATTCTGGCAGGATGGGAAAAATGTCTTCATTTACATTCATTTATTTGTTCTTTTGAAACCAGATGCTTTAGCCTCATTTGCTATTTTTTGTACCTTCCTTTTTGTTGACTTTAAAATTTGGTAATTTTGGAGGACACACAGATGAACAAGATACTCTTGCTTTTCCATTAGGACTGCTGAGGATGATTCCTCGAACATGTGGGTCAGTATGGCAATGGTTGCTAGGCTACTTTTCAGGGACTTGAAGGCCACTTCTGTTGAAAGCACCAGCTCTAAACTTGGACCTGTGCTGGTGTCCAATGGGTGAGGTTTTGGGTTATATAAGTGAACCAAAAGCACCACCTCAAATCATATAGACATTGGAACTTTCTAAACACAAGTCCTGTAAAGAACTATGAAGATCTATTACAGTTGCACATACCACTGAATACTTTACATTGAATTATGTTTCCACATACCTTAAACCACTATGCTTCTTAATTCTGCAAATACATCTAAAGTCTACCTCTCAGGTTGGTTAATTTGAAACTTGGGTCTCCAGGTTCCATATGTTTGACTGCTTTGTGAATAAACTCTCTTTTTCAGAACTCATAGGCTCAGTGATTGCCATTTTGTGCAGAGGGGAAAATGATTAGGTTTGGTAGAAATATTATGGAATTTTTATTTCTAGTATGAAAATGCCTTACTTAAAAAAAAAACTGCTTAAATAGTCCAAACATATTTGAGTCCAACATGCTTAAAGTCAAGTTACAAAACAATTGATACAGTACTATCCCAATTTTAGTAAAAGTATTCCCACTTATCTATGTATATGAATATATATTTATATGTCAATGAGATTATTATTTATGTTTCTTCTAAATTTGTTTCTCAATTTTCTACTATTAATATTGTTTTCAATAAGTAGAAAAGTCCATACTTAAAATTCACTAGAAAAAGAAATAATAAAAATAATAGAAAATAGAATAAATACATTTAAAAATTTGGAATTAATCAAAATTCTATTCAAAGCCAGATTTATAAACTCTAATTCATTATTTCATTTTATTAGGAGAAAAATAACTAATGCAAATAAAGTCAACTTGAAATGTTAACCAGTTTAAAAAGCCAATAGGAAACAGTAGAAAGGAAATAACAAAATATAGAAAAGAAATTTAAACAAAAATCTTTGATAAAAGAAATCTATGCTATGTTTTAAAGCATAGCTCACAGTTGGAGTATAAACAACTACTGGATATTGAGGAAAATTCATGCTGAGAAAATGTCAGATCAACAGAGATCTGAAGGGGATCCATTGAAAGAGAATGTCTCACGTCAAAGATTTGTGTCAAGAACCTGTGTGCATTACATAAATATTTCTGCACATCTCAAATTTATTATGGTAAGTAACTTGATATTTAATTACCAAATCAATGAGTATGAAAATTTGTACAATTTTTGAAAATACAATAAAATTCTGCAACACTGAGTTGGTTGCAAAACAGAATCCCACTTTCAACATTTCAAAATACCTATTTTAGAGTTCTTTCCTTGCTATTGGCTATTTTGTTTTGACCTTGATTTTTAAATTAAATGATGAAGACATAATAATTATAGAAAAAGTTTAATATACAAGTATAAACTAATTATTGAGTTTATAGTTCTCAAATTTTGACTATCCAGAAATCAATATTTTGAACATTTTATTGCATATTTAAGACTTTCATCTATGCATTTATGCATACTTAATGGCATTATTTTTGTATTATAATCATTTTCTAGAAAAATATCTGTATACCAACATTATCATATGATGAACAGTATTCCAGTGCTAGACTATGCTAAATTTAGTCTATATTGTTAATTTTTCTGACTTCATTATTATATGTCTAACTGTAAACATTTTAAAAACTTTAATTTTCTTCTTCTAATCCTTAAATCAGTGCAGTGGTTGTTAGAAATTTTCAGCCACTGTAACTCAAAATGGTCTCTACAAACTTGTTTTCTTTTCTTATAGGCTTCAAACTTGCAAAATCTTCTGACCTCAGGTTCTCTTACCATTTTCTGAATGTTTTCATATGTCACTGTGGACATCGATAATATAACATGAAGTTCAAAATAAATCAAATCTACATCATTTCTAGTATACCTACCCTTTGTGTTTTCAATTACAATAAGCTGATACAATTTCAAAATTGCTCTTTTGTATACTTATATCACATTTATAGTTTTCAGATTTTACTATAATTCTTAAACTTTAGGCTTTACCTTCCCTAATATAAATTACTTTTATATTTCTAATATTTAAATTCTCAGTGGTTCATTTCTATTGTATGTTTCTTCCGCTGATTGTAGTTGGTGTGGTCTACTCTCATATTTGTATATTTTTTTCTTTTGGTTGGTTGCTCAATATTTACTTGGAAAGTTACTTTAAGAAGTATTTTGAGGATGACAAAAATAATGTTTTCCTTCAGGGAGAAACTTCACTGCCTTTCACACATAATGGATCTGGACATCTAAAAATATGGTTTCAGATTTTGCTGAGATTTCATAGTATATTCTGTATTTCAGAGAATACTCTTTAATAATCTTGGCCACCAATTTTTATGCTTTATTTTGAAACTTAAACAACTATTTCTAAGAAGACAATATGTAACTTATAAACTAGTAATTTCTTAATGTTAATATTTTTCTTTGAAATTCTGTATTACTTCTACCTTTTTTCTGTTTTGTCTTATTTTTCTTTTTTCCCCCCTTTAAATAAAAAAAAAGAAAAAGAAAAGAATCTGGGTATCATAATGGTATTTCTCTTTGACAAAGGCTGAATATCAAGTTTCTGCTTAATATTATTTCATCAAAAGTCCAGTTCACAATATAGTTGGCCTTCATGGTCAAAGTTTATCTAAAATATGCCTCCTTTACTAGTTTGCCTCTTAACCATCTTCCTGCTTTTGATCTTGCATTTTCTTAATATTTGATTAACTTTATAATCTATTAAGATATTTTGAATTTGATATCTTTTTTGTCTTTTGGGGTGATTGGTTGCCTTACCAGTTAGTCATTGCAAAAAACACAAATTTCCAACAGCTATTACAATTAATTATAATTAAATTAATTTTAATATAACTTTTTCTTTCTTCTGGCTATCTCTTTAAATTGCAACATATGAACTGTTAGGTTCAAATAGCGTATACTTTAAAACCTTGACATTTGTTATTACTTTACCATCTAGAAAAAAGTATGTTTAATTTCTGTCTGTTTTTACCAGAAAGTAAACTTTCCCCAGTACCCTTCTCCACTGAAAATGCAGATATTCATACATATCAGTGTATAATGATTTTTTTCATATTAGGTAGATTTTCAAGCATTTGAATATAAATACAAACATGTTTCTCTTATTTAGACTGCTTTGATTATTTTCTATTATTGTTATATATTTGTGATACATAATGATTGAATTCATCTCAGGGAATTTGCACATATTCATAATGAATCTTGAGCATTTGTATTTCTCTTTCCATCTTGTATTCTGCGATGCTTACTTTCCTGCTTCTTTTTGTAGTTTAAACAGAAATAAGCAAGAAATAACAGTAAAACAATTTCCAACAGGTTGGTGGGAGAGTAACAATAATCAAAACATTACATACTGTCCTATTCACAGTAGTTGTATATAAGCATGAAACATTATCCTGAAAATTACTAGCACAAAAGTTTCCCCTCAGTGAACTAAGAGAAGCCAGCTGTCTTGTGTATAGAAAGGGAACGGGAGGGAACAGAAAAATATGTACTTTCCTCTTTCTTACCATAATTCTTTTTTTTTATTTAAAGAGGAAAAAACAAAACAAAATAAAACAGAATAAAGGGTAGCGACAACACCGTATTCCAAGGAAAAAAGGAGAAGTACAACAGCAATAAAACCTAAGAAATTATTACTTGATTAATTACTACTGACTTCTTTGAAATAGTTGTTCAAATTACAAAGTTAAAACATGTAAAGTAGACATTCAAACAGTGAGACTGTTAACAGTTCTGCTCCACAATCTGACAAAAACAACAATATGGTCATCCATCTTACCCACTAAACTATACATGCAATTATATCAATAGGGTAAAATTAAATACAACAAAACAGAGCCATGTGGATCACAAGAAAGCAATGTAAGACATAAATTTCAAAGCTAGACAATTGGAGATATTCACTCTCTATCATATTGACTCTTGTTTTCTTCCAAACAGTTGTCCATATTGTCACATATAGGGAATTCACATGAAACAACCTAGTATGGAATTGATCTGAGCAGGACGAGGAGGGCATTACAGGTCTTCAAGACCAGACATTAGGGAAGCCATGAATGGCTGTCATAGTGTCTCTCATTCTCCTCAAAACAGCTGTCCATACCT
>PVJX010013963.1:0-46076 GCA_004027295.1 Dolichotis patagonum
TTATTTTTTTCCTTTTGGAATTCTTATTGTTGCTACCATTTTTCTGTCTTGTCTGTTTTTTTTTCCCTTTAAATAAAATTTAAAAAAAAATAAGGGTGGGTAAGAGCTAAGGAAATGACATAGGTCTCCCACATGGTTTTCCTCAGACTCCCAGAATCCAACAGATGATGAAGTTCTTAGGCATAAGGGCTCAAATGTGCATTGTTTTGATCAGGGTAAAGGAGAGGGAAAAAAGTAACTTGCTAAAAGAAAACAAAATTTAATAAACTAAACTCTACTTTTCTCTTCTCTTCATGAATATTTGGATTTTACTACCCACTAATTTTGCCCTCATGCATATTTGGATTTTATTACCCACTAATTTTGCCTCAGATTAGAATTATACACACAAAAAGTCTGATATGTATCAATTACAATGGAAGCTGGAAAATAAAATTTATGGATTTAGCTTTGTTATGGTGGATGCATATATGAATACAGAATATATAAGCACAAAACCAAAAAATCTCATTCTTCCTTGCATTAATCGTTCTAATCTCATTGGTAGGTGTCATATGGTTATTTTACACCTCAACCTACTCAATTCTCAGTATCAAATTTAAATCTTACAAGGTTCTCTTCAGCATCTCTGGCAAGAATCAACTGTTCTACACACACTGCAGCAAATATTATACTTACGCTTCATGACCAAAGATTACAGTGAATATTTACATTTAATAACAATAAAAGACACATTGCCACTAATTCCACTCAAAATACTCCCTCTTGGTTCAAGCACTCTTATCCCATCATTTTTACCACTTTCTGAAGCAGTTCTGGAAGTCCACTTTAGTGTTTTTAGTTGCAGTGCCCTGGCTGCCTCATCGTCCTGAATTGTTTCAAAAAATTTACCTTTCAATGATCTTTTATTTTTTTTATTTTGAGGAAGAGTCAAAAGCTACCCAGAGTCAAATATGCTGAGCTAGATGGTTGGGGACACAGTGTAATATTTTCACAAGGCCGTCTTTCTGTTGGATGGCACTTAGCACCTCTATTTTTTATCAAACTTTATAAAGACACTAAAGAAAAAGTTCTTTCAGAACTTCAGAAACCTGCAAGACTGATAGGATAAGTGTGTTAGTAGTGAAGGGGATGCCTGGAGGGGGATTAATGACAATGGGTACTTTATTGTAAGAAATTTTTAACATTCACTGTGTCTTTTGACCATACCTGGGAATGGTGAAACACAGGAAGAATTCCCTTGCACATCAGGAACAAGACAGGGTTAGCCACTATTCTATTTCCAGTTCATCACTGAATCGGGGATTCTAATAAGGGCAATAAGAAAGCAAAATGAATTAAAAGTCATTTTAAAAAGTCAAAAAGTCAAAACAAAAGGTTCAAAATGTGGAACAAAGTATTTTCATTATTAGAATTTCATTATATACAGAGAAATTCCAAAAGAATTTAGAGATAAAATAGTTACACAAAAAGATAAAATTTGTGGATCTCTTTATTCTGCAATGATTAGCTTTTAAAAAGAATGTTTAAAAATAAACTAGGTAACCTCTTCTTTTAGCATATGGATGTTTGAAAGGAGCCCATAATTCATAATATCTATGTTCTGAATGATACATATTCTTATGATTTTATTCTTCTCTCAAGTCCTAGGGACTATCTCAGGGAACCAGAGCTTCACGGAAACCATTAGCCAAAGCCAGAACAGGAAAAATCTTTCCCTGAAAGCGAGGCTAGTTGGAGCATGTCTATCAATACACTGAGAATTGGAACAGCAAGGAAAGAAGCTAAAACTGAGATTATGCATCAAACTGAGAAGCCAAGGTTGATGTAACATAGAATATTTCTGGGCTGCTGAAATAAGGACAATAAGCTATCAAAAATGAAGTCTGAAAGACTCCCACTGTTAAAACCAAAAAGTGGGACTCATAAAAAGAAATCAATTAGCATACAGGAAGATAGACACAATGATTGAGAACCATAGAAACACAAAATGTGACATTAGATCCTCAAAGAATGTAAAACTGGAACTTTTCATACACAGAAGACAGAATATCTAAGAGTCAAAATGTCTAAAGAAGTCAGAGCACAGGAAAAATGACTTTTTAAAAAAAATCAACAAAAGACTATCAGAAATTAGCAGATTCATTTGAAAGAAAAACAAATGAAACTCTTGACATTAACGTATGGCTATTGGAATAAAACATTTAATGATGGGGTTACAAAGCTGATTCATTATGGCTGAAGAGAAAATTCATGAAATGGAAAATGCATACAAAAAAATTGTCAATAATTTAAAGACAAGGAGATAGAGAATATAAAAGAGATATCAGGAGGGAAAGAGGAGAGAGTACTGAGTCTAAAATATATCTGAATGGCTTAGCAATCAGAGTAAATAGAGGAGAAGAAAATTAAATTGATTATAGTTGTGAATTTTTAAGAACTAGTGGAAAGATGATTCCAGTGAGTTAAGAACTATAACAAAGTCCAAATCAGAGAAAATAAAGGTGCCTAGACACTAGACATCATAGTGAAATTATACAGTACTGATGGCAAAAAGAATATTTTCAGAGAAGCCAAGGAAAAAGGACTAGGAAGTTTGCAAAGGATTAATTAGAATTATCACAGATTTCTCAATAACTGTAATGGACATAAGAAGACAATATAAAAATGTTTCAAAATGATGACATTACTTATCTTCAATCTAGAATTAAATTCTTTTTTCAGAATATTAATGAGGCATGTAAATTTATAAATCCACAGAAACTGAGACTCTTATTGTAAAGATGCTTTTACCTAAGTAACTTCTCAAAGAAGAAAAACAACTCTATAAAAGCAAACAAAATTGGGCTGGAGATTTAGCTCAGCGGCATAAGCGCCTGCCTGGCAAGTACAAGGTCGTGAGTTCGATCCCCAGTACCGCTAAAAAAAAAAAAAAAAAAAAAAAAACGCAAACAAAATTGATGTGATTGCAATGATATAAATGAAAATAAATATGGTCCACTAAAATAATTATAATATTAATGATATCATAATATATAATAATAATATTAATGAGGTATTAAAAACAAAAAGTAGACCCATACTACTGACAATGATAATACATAATTCTTTAAGCATACAATAAGCATTCTGAGAGGGTTAATGTCTTAAAGAATACATTAAGGTATTTTTTACTAAGATATTGTTTAACTATAGAAATGAACAGTACCAACAAAACATAATAAATCAGCAAAAATTATGGTAAGAAAGAAGAAAAAAGTAAGAAAATAGCAAAGCAAATAGAAAACAGAAAGAAGAGGATAGAAATGTGTCTAGCTATACCAATCACTACCAAAAACTCCAAGATGCTAATAGTTATAGATACCAAAAAACACATGAAAAAGTTCAACATCCAGACAATTCAGTGCACACAGAATTATTGCTACCAGACTTGTCCTCTTCTCCTACTATAAACAACTGGAACACTGAGCAGAATACATGAAGCATTAACAAACTGAATGGAAGAAGAAAACTATGTGACAAATATGTTGACACAGAAAAAATCTGACAAGATGTAATACCCTTTGTTGATGAAAATAGTCCATAAACGTTAAGTGTAAGGAAACTGCTGTATAATAAATTCTGTACATGAGAAGCTGTTAACAGCTTATGTCCTACTCAGTGCTGAAGACTGAAGTTTTTTCTCGAAGATCAGAAACAAGGCAAGAATATCAATTCTTGCTGCTTCCAACATGGATTGGCCAGACCAATGAGGCAAGAAAAATAAAAAGCATTAAAATTGAAAAGGAAGTAAAATTATCCCTGTTTGCAGATGACTGCTCTTATACATAAAAAATTAAAGATCACACACATGCACGTGTGCATACACACAAATTGTTACAACTAATAAATTGAAAGTTGCAGGATACAAACACAAAAATCAGCTTGTTTCTACATCTACACACTAACAAATGAACAATCTGAGAATGAAATTTGAAAATAATTCCATTTCCAATAGCATCAAAAAGAATAAAATACTTAGGAATAAACTTAACCAAGGAGGCAAAGGACTAGACCATTGAGAAAAACAAAGTGTTGAAAGGAGACATGAATAAAAGAAAAGCTCTCGTGTGTTCATGGACCAGAAGTTTTCATATGATGAAAATGTCAATATCACCTAAAGTAACTTACAGAGTCAGTGCAACCTCTACAGAAGTCCAAGTGATATTTTTTAAAGATGTATTTTGCTCAGGGTAGAACATGTGCTTAGTCCATTTGGAGTCCTGGATTCAAGTCCTAGTGGGCATACAGATGGGCAGAAGAAAAGAAAGAAGGGAAAAACTGTATGACTTCTATTTGTAGCATTCTAGCTATTCAAATGCATTGAGGGAGCTCTTGATTCAGAACTACATTCTGAATGGGACATGTGTTCTAAAACTCATTTAAAATCTCAAGGATTCCAAATAGTCAAAATAAGCTTGAAAAACAAAAGCAAAGTTGGAGATCTTAAACTTCCTCATTTCAAAACTTATCAAGTTCCAGTAATCAAAGTGTGGCTTTGAAATAAATACAGACATACAGAGTAATGGAATGATAGAGTGAACCCAATAACCAACTCTCACATATGTGATCAAATGATTTCTGACAAGGTTAAGACATCTTTTGTTGGGAAAGAGGAAGTCTTTTCAATAAACGATGCTGGGAAAACTACAGACAAAAGAATAAATCTGGACTAGTACACCATTACAAAATCCCAAGCACAAGATTTCAAACTTAGTGCAAAACGTAAGACCTAAAACTATGAAACTCTTAAAGAAGGCTTAAGAGAAAAGCCTCATAACACTGGATTTGCCAATATTTATTAAATATGATACCAACAGCATGTATAACAATAATAAAAACAGATAAAATGGACCACTTCAAAATGTCAAATTTTTATATATCAAAAGACACAATCAAGAGGGTGAAAGGCAATCTACTAAGTGGAAGAAAATATCTGTATATCATATGTGCAGCAAAGGATTAATATCCAGAATATATAAAGAATTCCTGCCATTTGACAAGAGCGAAATACACATACACACACACACCCTGATTAAAGAGACAAAGGACTTATCAGACATTTCTCCAAAGAAGATACACAAATGGCAAGAAACATGAAAAGATGTTCAATATCACTAACCATTAGAGAAATGCAAATCAAAAATCATAATGATATAGTACCTCAAACTAACAAGATGACTATAATTTAAAAATAACAAATATCAAGCAATAAAGATGTGGTAAAACTGAGACCCTTGTACACTATGAATTGGAATGAAAAAATATGCAAAATGGTGCAGCCATTTTGAAGAATTACCATATTGGAAAACAATATGGTAATTCTTTAAAAAACTAAAAATAAAAACATATGATCCAACAATTCAATTTCTGGTATATTCAAAGAACTGAAAGTAGTGCTCCAAAGAGATATTTTCCACCCACATTTATAGCAGCATTTTTTTATCATTGCTAAGAGGTGCTGAGTTGCACCCAGGAATTGTAAGCACCATGTCAAGAAGAATGACAACCAAAATGTGTTGTATACATGCAATATTATTCACCTTTATAATGAAGAAAATTCTGAAGCATTCTAGACCTTGAAAAAAGCTTGTAAACAGACCCCAAAAGACAAATACTGTGTGGTTCCACTTATGAGCTATCTAGAGTAATCAAATTCACTGAAACAGAAACTAGAAAATTGGTTGAGGGAGTGTGGAGGGAAATAATAGTGAGTTATTGTCAGTGAGAATAGTTTTGCAAGATGAAAAAAAGTTTTGGGGATTGGTTGCATTTAATGACTGCAAATGTTTTACAGTTTTTGCTACCGCCTTGCTATTCAAAATGTTCTTTAAAGACCAGCTACTTTAGCGTCACTTGGGAATTTGTTAGAGAAACAGAATCCTGGGCCCCACCCCAGATAAGAGTCTGCATTTTAATAAGATTCTCAGGTGACCCATATGTACCTTAAATTTGAAAAACACTGTCCTGTGCTATGTTTATACTGTATTTATTTAAATAAAAGTAGTCATCTAAAACTATACTCTCAAAAATATCTAATATGTCCAATTTGGCTACCTCTCCTCAATGACTGATTATGTTTTATTTTTATATATGCATCATATATTATCTATAATGTATTATTTATGATCATAAATTATGAAAATATGCTATATTCTAATTTTGACCCCCAGTTTCAAAACCCTTTCCCTAATTCACTTCCTCTGGACAGTCTAGCTGGTGGTCATGAATTGTATCCCCAGTGTTTAAGAACAACATATTCTTGAAGCATAGATAGCCTAATAATCCCTGTTTGTTCACAGTTTTTTTTTCTGCAGTTTTAGTTATCAATGGTCAACTGCGGTCTGAAAAAATTAAATGGAAATTTTCAGAAATGAACAATGTATAAGTTTTAACTCATTTCGCTATAGTTATAATGATTCTATTTTACTTTATTATTAATCATTGTTAATTTCTTAACTGCACCTAATAAATAAATTAAGCTTCGTATGCACATATAGGAAAAAACTATATATGTGAAGTTTGTTACTATCCATAGTCTCAGGTATCTACTGAGGATCTAAGAACATACACCTTACAGATAAAGGGAATTACTCTATTTCAAGACATTGTTGCAGGAGAATTTATTGAGAAGACACATGGACATCTCCACAGGTCCATCCATCCAATAATCCATTCATTTATTGAATATGACATGTAACAAATCCTGTCCTCTGGAAAGAAAATATGAACAAGACAGGTAATGTCCCTATTCCTGTGGAGTTTATATTTAGATGGTGATGAAATATAAACCCCCAAAAGCCACTATATTAATGTTTTATTCAATATGAAAGAAATATTTTAAAACCAACAGCTGAATTATCCAAACAGAAATTTAATAGTTTTGTAGATTTCTGTCTGACATTAGCTATAGGAACAGAATCCTGGAGCCAAAAGGTACCTTGGAGAGTATCAAATCCCACAGCTTATTCACACCTGATGTTCTGAGATGCTAAAAAGCTGGGCCAGGAGTCCAAATTGGGTAAAACTGCTACTAAGCCCATTTGTTTATATTACTAAACATATATATTAATAGTCATGTTGAGCGGGTTTTTAAGTCACTGCATTAGTAACATTCTAAGAGAATGTGTCTCCTTGTTCTTTTCCCTCAAGGAAGCCAATTACACCAACTTTGGGGTACTTACATTCACAGTTGGCACCATATTTAATGAATAAAATATAAACTTGGGAACAAAATCAAAAGTTGAAGTTTGAAGGAAAAAATAAAGAACACAGAAGGGCTCTTTTGAACTCTCAAATCATAAAAAGGAAACATTGTTTTGTAAATTTGCAATATGGCCTTAAATAAGTTGAACTGTGTTACCCTCATTTGAGTGCCTTTTTGTTTTTATTAGGGACAACTCACTGCTTGCTTTAGAGGATTGGCCCATAATGGGGAGAAAAACAGCACTGAAAAGCAAACTGAATGAGATTTCTGGAACACAGGAAAGTTGGAAGTTCAAGTTTTGTGGGCAAGATTCATTCAAAATGTTGGATGGTATCTTGCCACTATAAAAACCTAAATTTTCACCAATAATCCACGTTGTTCTCAATATCAGTCTATCATTTACTGCATAATGCTTTACATTTTATTCCCTAAAATGAAATTATTTAGGAAAAACAAAGGAGAAAACCTAAGCCAATACAAGTTGTTTCAGTATTACTTTTTTCATTAATCATAAAAGTTTGAAGGTCATAGTATCCTGATTCTATGACCAGAATTTTAAAATTTTGCTTCTCATTTCATGGGAAACATAGCAAATATTAAAATAGTCATAATAAAAATCCAAAGTAACAGATTTTTATATCAATTTGGAGAAAAGTTGACAGTTATTAGGTCCCTTAGGAATAGTGAACTATCCTATTTTTCACTGATTTCTGAAAATATTTATTTCCCTCGTTGGGTAGTACTCAAACTTTTCCATTTTTCTTGGGAATAACCCATTATACAATAAAGTATTTATCTTTCCCTTGAAGCTGGCCTCCCAAGAAATAAAGAAAACATCTAGAACACTTCGAAATGATGGTGGAGCACATTTTAAGAGGGAAAAAAGCATTCTGAGAACATTAGTCTGACCCCAAAAGAGAATAACACTTGTAATCAATTTTCTTTTCATTAATGCAATAAATGCTGTCTGCACTTTGTGTGCCTAAAGAGAACCATTCTGAGATAAAGGATCTCTCCAACCTTTTATACTGAACCAGTGGTTTCCCAAATTTAATATGCATGAAGAGTGCACGTGAGCCCTCTTAAATCCAAGAACCAAACCCTGCCTGTGAAATAAATCTCACCACTACTCCACTATTAGACAGGGGATTAAAACTAATCTAGCAATCCCCAAGCCAAGCACCAAGTGGATTAAAATGCAAAACGCATGGGAGTAGGAAGATGCTTAATGCTAAATAACAAACATTTCAATCATAGAAATCATTTTATCTTCTTGTTTATGCTAAGTAGATACTATTGGACTTAATATCTGTATTAACACAAGTGGAGGAAAGAAATAGTATTACAAGTGCTTGGATGCCTTAGTATAGCTGGCCAAAAACAAAAAGCAAACAAAAATAAGTTCAGTGAAAGGACTACACTATGATCGTTAGATTAATTGTTTACTCCTTTAAGGTCAACTGAATGACGCTTGACCTTTTTAATTTTCCTTTAAGCCAAAGCAGTATGTCCTGTAAGGATTGACTCACTAAAGATTTTGCAGGGATCTGAGCCTAAAGCTGGAGCAGGCTTTCTATGCATAATGCTCATATAATATTTAAATAAGCAAATGTTTAAGCGACATCTTCTTTTGCCAAAATTATTATCACAGCACACAACAGGAGAGGCCTATTTGCAGTGAACCTAGAAGATTCCCTAGTGAGGTCCAGGCCCCCTAAAGCTGTAGCTGATTGCAAATATAAGGGAGTGAACATGTGCAGGCACTCATTAGCACTGTCTATCCAAAGAACACAATACATACACACATCTGGCATCTCCTAACAGCTGTGGAACACATTATACACAAAACTGATGACTTCTCTCCAACTGCAATCCACATAGCATTGGAAGGAATCCATAAAGTTTTATCTGAAATACTGTTGTACCTTTCAACTCTGTCATCTTCTTCAATTTTCCACTTCTGGGTCCTGTTATAACCTTTCTCAGACATCTGCATTTTAACTTGAATCCCTCTCCAGACCTTTCCCTATCCTTTCCTCCTCTATAAAATAAAGTATCCTTCAAGTCTCTCCTCCTGCACCATTCCATGTGATTACTACCAAGACAAGCTCAGACTTTCTTATGGAAAACAATTGCTACAACAAATCTTACAACGCTGAAATGGAACGTGGTCGTAGGATATTTACCTTATCCTCAGTTTTTTTGTTTCTAAAGACAAAATCTAGCTGAAAAAGTGGACAATTATATCTAAATAAGGTAAGACTGGAAGATAGGTATATAATGCTTGGATTAGTCTAGGCATTCACAACTGTTTGTGATTCTGAAGTAAAAGAATTTGTTTCATTTCCCCCCAACCAGGGCTTCTTGATTCAGGAAGCTTTATACGTTACACAGTAGCAAGAGGAGTTAAAGGTTATAGAACAGCAATAAGATCTCTCATTTCAAACATTATGATGCAGAAGCTTTTGCAGTGAAATTGCGAAGTCATCTCATGTTTGTAACAATGGAAAACAGCATGATTTAGATTAGATACAGTATGACTTTTGCAGAGGCAGGTTTCATATCATTCTAGATTCTGAAGGGCCACAGAATTTCTGAATCTTGAAGAAACAATCAAAAAATAAATGAGGTAGTAGGCAATTCTTGCAGGCTGGCTTAGTCAAAATGATGAGAAATGACATTTATGAAGACATAGTCATAAAAATATTTTTGCTATTTTCAATTTTTGATGGCATCTTTGTTCATCAGAGAAGGTCACCAACAGCTGACCTCAACGAAACATCAGAAGTCACACCATCCGCTTAAGGAGGCTGACTTCTAAACAAGCAACTGTTTTTTTTACAAAAGTGTCATGGTTTATGTCAGTGGCCCCCAAGCCTCATGCCTTTGCATTGTGCATTTGTGACTGGCTCATTGTCTAGCGCTTGGATTGGGGTGTGTGTGAGTGCTACACCGGCCTAGGGTTGGAGCCAGAATGTGATATAATGGCAGGAAGAAGGTGTGTCTCTCTCTTGCCAGTTCCACTTTGCTGTTTACAGCCGCTATGAACTGTGGCCCGCCATGCCACCCTGCCTTGGAGCCAACTGAGTATGGACTGAAACCTCCAAAAACTGTAAGAAATAAACCTTTCCTTTCCCAACTTTGGGCATCAGGTATTTTGTCTCAGTGACAAGTAAAAAGTAAGACAAGAAGTTATTGCCAAATCCCCATCAGTGAGCCTGGGCTGGTCTGTGGAGACCTTTTCACCGGTCTTTAGTGAAGTGGTCATAAAACTAAATTCATTTAACATACACACACTCTTATTCTGAGATTATCTCCTTCCTAACCTTCGGTATTCAAATGTCTTTTACAAAACGATGGCTATAATAAATAATTGATTTGTTTTTTTCCCATATACAAACATCTTTCTTAGAGAAGTTTGAATTCACAAAATTTTGAAATTTAATGATCCACAAAATGCAAATTACAGGAGCTTTGTGAACTAAGAAAAATATTAATCAGTCTCGTAAGTTTAGTAACCGGGCAAGCTGATGAGGTTGAACTGCATTGTGTTGGCTTCATTTTAGTTAACTTGTATTTAATAATCAAAACCCACCACAACCAAGGAATTCTACTTTCTCATCCAGATCTTGCCCAACTTATGAACAATGAGGGGTAGAATCTGGAATAGGAATAGAGATAACAACAGAAAACTGTGTGGAACCAGGACACCATAACCCTCACACACACACATGCAGCAGTCTTCACAATATAGGCCTATCACAGCCAGCTCTCCAGTTGTCCATCTTCTTTTTTTCCATCTTTTTGCATTTTTGCTTTCAAGAGCTGGCTACCTTCTTGAGGTTGGAGGTATCTGGCTCCAAAAGTCTGTAGAATCTCTTGACATTCCTATCTGCCTGCTGTGAATTTTATTGGACACACGCTGCTGACCCCATATATAATGGACCTAGAATATATTCACTAGAAACTCAAATGCCCATTTCTCATCTTTATGTGATTGTGTGTGTGCGCGTGCACATGCGCGTGAGATCTTATGATGATAAGAAGCCATTACTCACCTGCAAGACACACAGTATTTTATTTTCAGGATCTTCTGAGAAGCTGGGAAAGTTTAATCTCCATTATTTCCAAGCACTGTCACTCTCTCTCTCGATACAGGTTTTAATATGGTATCATGCCAAAAATGATAGCAGGGTGGCGATTTTGGATCAATGTATGGATGGCTCTCATCACTACCTATTGCACCAAGTCATCCCCAGCAAGGAAAAGCAGTGCCCACAGACACCCTAGGTGAATTCCAATTAGCAAGGCAAATAAAAGGGAACTGCATAGACTGTTAAATGCTGGAAGATTCTAACTATGAAAAGAATGAATGCCTGATGGATTTTGAATGCTTAATCATTCCAGATAACACTTGCATTATGTTTTAAATCCCTAGAAAAGACTATTTCTATTATCATTGAAGGCGTAGGTAAAAGTCACCCAAAGAGAAAGACATTACAGGAAACTTGTCTCAACAAACACTTATCAGAACTCCCTCCCCACGCCATGAAATGACATCCCTGTATCAATGAGGATGATCTAAATGATGTCTGGACTATGTGGCTCTTTGACGTGGTTTTTAATCGGATATTCTGAATTCAGCTCTCATGAATCAGAGAACAGAAAATGATCTCCAGCCATTACAGAATTCAGTCACCTCCCTCTGGGAAGAGCTGTATAGAAAGCATTGAAATAAAACCACCTGCCCTTTTCTTTCATATGCCCTGAGAATATGCCACAACTCGGCTTTGATCTGGTGTTCCAATGTCTCACTGCTCTCCCTGGCAGAGGAGAATCAACCCGCTACGTGGATGTCTAACCTAAATCCTTCATGCTGCAATTTACATCCTTCCCCTTTGCTCCAAATGACTGTTTCTTCTCACACCTGCTCCCCATTAGATGACTATTACATACTTCTGGGTAATCATATTCTGGAGGAGAGAAAGCCATAAACTACTGCAGCTGAGGGCAGTAGCATCTATTTCCACACAGATGTGTGAGTCATCATCAAATTGTGAAGTCTTTGTGAATAGCAACACATGGAAAAGATTGCCTTTGGCCAGCTCTTCTGTGGTAACATGTTATAAGGAAATAGACAACAAGCGCAAGATAGAAACAGCAACACTGGACCTACACACACACACACACACACACACACACACACAAACACACACATGATTTATGGGTTTTAGTTGGAATGAAGCAAGAATTTATAGGCTGGCAATTGCCTTCTGTTGTAAGCATTACTGCTTGGATACAATTTCTTGGGCCTCCATTACCAAAGGCAGGCTCTAGTTATGGCTGCATGAAACCAGTCTAACTAGCTTATTCTGCTAAAAAGCAAATCTGCCAATCTGGTTATTTTATGCCATATGCTCAGGACAGTACATGCTTCCTATTTTAACTAATTGTTTTGAAATCATTTAGAAACCGTTTCGAACAGACGGCTGCGTTGTTTTGCCTGGTGGGGACATAGGCACGTAGCGTTACCCAGTACGTTGCTCACTCACCATGAGCTTAAAGGGCCACGTCTTCAAACTCCGGGAGGTCACAGACCAGCAGCCTCAGTACCAGCGTGGAGCATGTTAGAATACACTTTGCCACATCTCCGCCTTTTGACTACTGCAGGAAAAATCTGCGTTTTACACACGATCCCCAAGTACTTCCGTGAACACGTTCAAGTTTGAAAAGCACTGACCTCCTTCATTTTCGATGCCCCTGCTTCCTCATGGATGAAGTGTATAATAACTGGCACTTGCTACTTACTCGCTTCAGAGCAAAGGAGGATTTGTGTCACGGAGGCTTTTCCCTCCCCTAAAAAATAGTCCCGCCATAAACAGAATGCCGGAGTCACTCTGTTCATTGGCACAGGCAATGACTGAACATGGTTTGGAAGAAGAACCAGGATTCCTTCCTAGATAATCCGTCTGTCCTTCATCCAAACTTCACTTCCTAGCAGGGTGACTCCAGGAAGCAGCAGAGCTGTTCAACCAAGGGCTGTTGGAGAAACAGCTGAGGATGATCCCAGTGAAAACAGCTTTCCTGCTCCTCGTCTTGGCTGTCAAACACAAACACAAACACAGAAACCCCGGGTTAAGTCAGCCCAGCTGGATGTCTGCTGCTGAGCCATCTGCAGAACAACTCACAGACCAGTAGCTTGACTCTGGCTAAGACAAGGCAAGAGGGCAGCTGGGGAGAAGGACCACAGCCTGGCTCTGAGGAACTTCCCTCTGTTCTGTTCAGGTGTAGTTCCTGTCCTCAAAAGGGACCAGAATAGAAGAAACAGATGAGGTTTCCATGCAACTAGAATGGTCTGGTGGCCGTCAGACAAACTCTAGGCAAAGGCCCAGCGACTCTACCAGGCATCCACACCCCACCTCTGCTACCTGAGAGCGGCAGGCCAGCACAGGAAAGAGGAATCCAGACAGCCTCCAGTTCAGAAACCAAAAGGGCAAATGGTTCTCTTGTCTCATGATCCTGCTACCTACACTCAACACTACCCTCCACCAAGTGTTGTCCAGGCATGGGAGGTGAATTTCTGAGATTTGCAGGGACAACAAAGTGACTCAGCCTTGTCTTCCCGGCTTTGAATTGTCTTCCATCAAAACCTGGGTGACAGAAAAATCAGACTGTTTCTCTACCACAGAAGCAGTGTTGGCCTGGTTTTCCATAGATCAAAGGTACCTGAATGACAATGTCAAAAATGCAAGTGATTGTGTTGTTTTATTTCCTGAGTGGGTGATAAAGGCACCCCCAAATATATTCAGTGAAGAGAGGCAGCAAATTGAATTCTGAGTTGTACACACACACACACACACATACACACGCGTGCGTGCACGCGCCCGCGCGTGAGAGGGCAGGCACCCACGGTCACACAGTCATCTCCCTCCAAACATCTTGGTTCAAGCCACAGAGCAGCCCTAAGCATGTGAACCAGCAAAGAACAGCTTGTGAGCTCCCTTCCCGGCCTGTTCCCACTTCATTTTTCCTCCTCGTCTCCTTCCCACTTACTCTTTCTTTTCTTTTCTTGCACTCTCTCCTCCACGACGTCAAGATTTTAAAAGAGGTTAACTCTGAGGAAATGGATTTCAATAATCAACAATGAAAGGATGAAAATCTGAAGAAAATATAGAAACCATCCTTAAATAGAACGACTTGAAGAATTTGAGTGAAAGGAACTTTTCTAGCATTTTCATTCAATTGACAAATAAATTCGTATATCTTCATTCTGTGTATGTTCTGAAATATGTATGCATTGTGGAATAGCTCAACTGAGCTGCTTACCATGCATTACCTTGCATACTTTTATGTGATGAGGACAATTAAAATCCATTCTCAGCAATTTTCAAAATATATTATTATTAAATAGACTTACCATGTTGTACAATAGACCTCCTAACCATATTCCTCTTGTCTAATTGAAATTTTTCATCCTTTGGCCAGTGTCTTCCCCCATCTTCCCAGTCTCTGGTAACAACTATTCTATTTCTACACATTCAATTTTTCTTAATTTCACATATAAATGATATCATGAGATATTTGTTTTGCTGTGTTGGGCTTACTTCACTTAACAAAAATAAGTCCTCTGAATCATCCATGATGTCACAAGCAACAGGATTCCTTTCATTTAAAGGGTGAATAGTATTCCATTGTGTTCTTATACCACATTTTCTTTATCTACCTGCCGATGGACATGTAGATTGAGTCCATGTCTTGGCAATTGTAACTAATGCTGCAGTAAACACAGGAGAGCAGAAATTTCCTCAATATATGGATTCATTTCCTTTGGCTATACATAAGGGGAGGGGTTGTTGGATCATGTGGTTGTTTTATTTCTAATTTTTTTAGGAACATCCATCCATGACAGCTATACTAACTTTGCTTTCCTAGTGATCGTTCCACTGCAATGTTTATTTCCTCTCCATCGCTATCACTTTTTCTCACAGAACAGGACAGCAATCAACGTACAAAACAAGAGAGAAGATGCAAGAGAGTCCAGGGCCTCCCTCTTTGAGCCATAGTTGCCTCCATAAACAGAAAGAAGCAAACCTAATATTTACTATTCAATCACATTTCAGACACTCATTGGAAATTATACAACTATTATAAAGATCAGAGTTGCAGTAGACTTTGCCTAAAGCTTAGCCCAAAAAATAGCTCTGGGGAAAGGATTATCTTGTTAGGGTTCAGAGGTTACTGAGGTAGGTTTGATGTCTATTATATGTTGCTTCTAAGATTGGAATTTCCGTGTGGATCAGGTGATTCTTCCAGTAGGAAGAGAAAGTAGGTAGAAATCTTGAAGACCTAGGGATAGGCAGAGAGTTCAGGAACAAAACACAAACAACAGAGAAAACCCTTCAAAGAATCAACAACTGGGATCTCATCTTACTGAAAGCTTTTGCATGTCAAAAGAAATCACCAACAGAGTGAAAAGACAACCCATAGAGTGGGAAAAGATTTTAGCCAACTGTCCCTCAGACAAAGGACTTCTACCTAGAACATATAAAGAATTTAAAATATCAGATCCCCCTAATTCAAAGATCCAGTCTAAATATGGACATCTTAGATAAGCACACATTTCTCAGATAAAGAAATACAAATAGCAAATACATATATGAAAAAATGTCCAACATCATTAGCCATACAAGAGATGAAAAGTAAAACAACACAGATTCCATCTCACCCCAGAAAGAATGCCTATTATCAAGAAATCAACCAATAAGAAATGCTGGCAAGGATGTGGGGGGAAAGGAACCCTTTTCTGCTGCTGGTAGGAATGTTGACTTGTCTGAACCACTACAGCAATTAATGTGATGTTTCCTCAAAAAAATAGGATTAGAGGTCCCATTTGACCCAACTATTCCTTTTCTCGGTATTTTCCCAGAAGAATTAAAAACATCATACCACAGTGATATATGTGCACCCATGTTTATAGCAGCACAATTTGTAATAGCTAAATCTTAGAAACAATCCAGGGCTGGGGATTTAGCTTAGCGGCTTAAGCGCCTGCCTGGCAAGTGCAAGGTCGTGAGTTCGATCCCCAGTACCAAAAAAAAAAAAAAAAAAAAAGAAAGAAACAATCCAAATGCCCATCAACCAAGAAATGGATTTAAAAAAATATATGGTATTTTTATATAATGGAGTACTACTCAGCTATAAAGAAGGATACACTTGAGACATTTATAGGGAAGTGGATACAACTTGAGACCATACTCATAAGTGAAATAAATCAGACTCACATGTGTAAACATCATGTTGTCTCCCCAGTGTAATAAGCTACAAAAGTAAATAAGATCCAAAATGTACAACAGATGTGAAATGGGAAGAAACTATTTAAAAAGAAAGAGAAACTAGAATGCGGGAAAGGAGAAAAGAAGGAAGAAAAGGAAAGAAAGAAAGAAAAAGAAAGAAAGAAAGAAAGAAAGAAAGAAAGAAAGAAAGAAAAGTTAAGATAGTTCTAACTACTAACTGCTATTAGTCCATTGAAGGTTTGTGCCTATATTGTTTGATCAGTTTTTCATGCCTATATCTTGTCATATGAGCAACAACTTTGAAGATAACAATACACAATGTACTAACCATTGTAACTCCTACAAGCTTGTTTTGAAATTTTGTACCATTGTTTTTATTGGTTTTTTTCTTTTAAAAAAAATTCTTCCAGTAGGAGACATGAAAACCTGCCCTTCGGAGCTTTCTCTGCTTTCTTCCTGGCACTTAATCCCTTACCCAACCTCCACTCTCCCTCCCATTTCATTCCTGTCCTTTTTTCTGCCATGGGACCATCACCAGGCCACCCACCAAGCTGGAAGCATGCTATGGAGATAGACACAGAGAAAGGCCAGGAGATGTCAGCAACAAAACATTACAGAAGGAGCAGGAGACAAACACCCAGGCCTGCTCAGCTCCAAAACCCATGCTCATTTATGTTTGCCATGCTGTCTCCTGAGAAGGACACAGGGTCCTTCTCTCAGTATCAGGGCATTTATTCCTTTTTCTGAGGCCTTCCCTGAGCCAGACTGAGGCTGGGCAGGCAACGGCTTCTCACTCTACTGTCTTAGAACTAACATCTCTATCTTCGCTGTCTTCGAGGAGACAGAAGAGCAGGCACTTGGGAGAGAAATATCAGCTGGGCATTGAATCTCACATCACATTCCCATTAGCTGAAGGACCTTACCCTTTCCTCTTTGGACCTGTTTCCACGCTCACAAAACTGGCAGAACAGTGTTCTATTTCATTGGGACAACACATGAAAATACATATAAATACACTTAGAGTCTAAACATGGAATCTATGACTATAGTGTCAAAAATATATTTAGTAAGTAAAACAACTCTCCTTTTTCTTTTCTTTTCAAGATTGCAGTAGTAAGAAATATAGTCAGGGAGTAAGCAAAAGCCCCCTGCCCACCCTGCCCATATCAAGCATAATGCAGAAGCCGTGTCCATTTGGTTCATACACTGGGCAGCTCACACACCTCTAGCTTTCACCAGACTAAAGACAAAAGAGGTCTAATGCACGTCTGGCAGTTTTTCAAAGCATGGCAGAAGTAAGTCGGGTTTATAAGATTAATTCTTTTCTCTCCAGGCAGTGGGTCAAATCAGAACCTTCACTCAACCAAACCAGTAGATAATCTCCTTTTATAACTTTCAATCAAACTGAGTGTCTGCAATCTGTACAATGGCCACTAATTTAGTGGAAACAAATAATTTGTAGAGGATGATTATAAAAAGATGAGAGGGAGCACAAGGTCCAGACTGGATAAGCATGCTGTAAGTTTGCTCCTGTCTCATTGCAGAGAAAGCTTCTGTGACCCACACCACGTTGGGACTTACAGCTGTTCTGCTAAGCTTAAAAATCAAAGAAAGCAATGGACATTGTTCACAGATCGGCTCCTTATTTAAATAAGGGAAACAGCTATCAGTTAAATTTGCTTCCTTTTGTCGCACTCACATGGAGCAATCCATTGCTGGTACAAGTTTAACATGAAAAGGTTTCATTGTGTAAAAAGTAGAACCTTTTTTTAAGATAATAAAATTTGAGTTGCACAACTGGACAACCTTACAAAGCTGTCCGGATTGCAGAAACCACTCTCTTCCCATGATGGGTAAGGCATGGGTTTTGCTTGCTTTGATTAATTTCAGAATATTGCACAGAACCTGCATAATCCCTAAGATAGCAAAGGAGAAAAAGAGAGGTGATGGACAATGATAAAAAGCATAGTAATGGAACAGAGGCTGTGTTTTGTATGCTGTTACAACCACCACAGCCACCACCCCCAACTAATTTCATTTTGGCAAGTCCTAACCACAATAAGGGTCAACATACAAAAATGTCCTTTGGCTCTGGGGCTTAAATTATATGCACTGAGGCTGAGCAATGCAAAACAAAAACTATGCGATGTCCCCACGACTGTGATCAGACATATAACATAGCCAGAAAATGCACATTTCCCTTTTTTCAAATCACAGCAGCCATTATTTATAAAGTACTGAATATGGAAAAGGCTCTGACAAATTTACAGTGGTGTTTGGATGGATGAGGATGGTGGATGATGGATGAGGAGACAGAGGATTCCCTTATTAAAGCATCAAATTCTGCTCTAAATATCAAATAGACATCTCAGCACAACTGTGGTGCTTCATACTCAAAATTACATAAACCAAACATGCTAAATGTTTTTCTTTAATAGGAAAAGGCAGGGTTTTCTCCTAATAAATATTGCTAATTTGGACTATGGCATTAAGTACCTTTCCATTCTGCATAATGTGGACTTCAAAGTGTATGCCTATCAAACAAGAGAAAATGTGACAATTCACAAATACAAACGAACACTCGCAAAAACTGAACAGCCATCTCAACCATGCTACTCTGTTCAAGATTTTAGTAAATAATTTTAGTAGATATCATCTTCCAAATGTGTTTTTGGTATCTTTCTTGGCAGGACAGCAGTTCTAAAGGGGTGGAAATTCACCATTTACTATGTGATTTTTTTTTAATACTATACCCTAATAAAAATATACAAGATGTTGGAAGCACTACAGCGCCCACTAGTGTACACTTTAGAATCATAGCTGCTTCCTCTCTCCTGCATGAATTCAGTGAAACTGGTCCAAGGGCATTCACAGTAACAGTAAAAATACAGAAAGAAAAGACTGTGAAATAAAAAGCACCTGTTTTACAAACCATTTATATGAGTATTCACATATTATCTTGTCCATGTAATAATAACAGGTGCACGGACAAACAGTAAAGTTCAACTTCTTCATTTGATCCTATTGCAAAGTCAGTGGTACACAGAGAAATGAACTTGGCAACATCATTAATACTTCTTAAATTAATAGTATGGCCGAAATCCAATGAATCTTTCCTCAAAGCTTTTTATTTCACACTCTTCTTTCTGTGTTTCAACTCTATTGCTCTGAATGCCCTTGGACTGGTTTCACTAAATCCATGCAGGAGAAAGGATGCTGCTATGATTCTAACGAATCTTAGATGTGAAAGTTTTTCTCAGCAAAGAGCGATGCCTCCTTCTAAGTCTAGCCAATAGTTCCCAAGTGAAGTTATTCCTTGATCTGTTGCAAACCATTAGCACAGAGTCTTATAATAGCACCAGAGTTTGCCTACCCGTACCCTGTAATGACATCACTCCGATCGGGCCTTTAAGCATTAGCACTGTGTAGCATGTAATCCAATAGCAATCTGATTGTAATTTACCAGGCAACAATGTTTACATATTGCAAGTGTTACCAGTTCCTTTCTTTTTAATGAAAAACAAGCCTTGTTTCTTATTTTAATATTTCTGCTTAAGTGAAATGGTGAAATGAAATCCCATAAAAGTATGCATTTCACAGATAAGCCAAAAGTCGTTACTTTAGCTTCGTGTCTAAGTAATTCATAGATTTTTAAAGAAGGTTTTTTAAAAGAATATGAGAGAAAACACTTAAAATTTCATTCACAAAACAGTAAAACAATAAGAAGTTCCTACTCCTGGTAAACCCAAGACATTTTGTTTAGCAAGAGTATTGAAAGAACTCAACACAAGCCATGCAAACCAAAGCTATAAAATAATTGCTTTTAGGACTCTCAAACCTCATGGAATTAAAACTAGAAATTTTATTTTAACACATGTGAACTGCTGGTTTTTTTATGGTATACCTACCAACCCTGAAGGTTTTATTGCTTACTTTGTCTAACAAAACATTTTAATGAGTGTATTGATGAGAACTTAGTAATCGAAAAGACCAATGCTACTACCCAGACAGTTCACCCCTGGCCTCCGGGTCCTGACTGTAACGCTCCTGTCCAGGGAGGGCGCTGCCTCAGCAGCTTGTGCTTATCACGAGGAGGCGCCATCTTGTTGCACCAGAAAGTGTCATGGAGATGAGAGGACCAATGGGGTAAGATGGACTGGGGAAACCATCCCAGAGAGGAAAGCACACGTCTAAAACTGTTTTTATTTTTAACCTTTCTAAACAAAGAGTTCACGATTATGGTCAAAAAGCAGCATATTCAGCTCAACGTGGTGATGCATGTGTGTAATTCCAGCATTCTGAGAGGCTGAGGCAGAAAGATTGAAAGTTTAAACCTGGACAATTTAGCAACATGAATGAAGGAATGAATGAGGATAAAATTCAGAGCAAAGACCCTCAGTTCAATCTCTAGTAACACACACACTCACACACACACATCTCACACACACACAGACACACACATCTCATACACACATCTCACTCACACTCACAATCACACACACATCTCTCACACACATCTCTCACACACATCTCTCACACACATCTCACACACACAGATCTCACACACACACTTCACACACACATCTCACACACACACCTCACACACACACATCTCTCTCTCACACACACACACACACACACACCCTGGTGTACTTCTCTTTCCTCCATCTCAGTTACAAGCAGGAGGACAGTGGCAATGAGACTCTGAAAAGCTAAACAGGGGCAAGTGGGAAGCACAGGTGACTCCCCATGGTTTCTCTTTCTGGCTTCAGAGCAGTTAGCCCAGCATTTTCAGGGACCATGGTTGGAAAAAAAACCTTCGTAACAAAATAACAAAATACAGTTGAAAGGATGAAGTGAAAAGTCAGTATCCATCTTCATGGCATCCCTAACGTTCCCAAATACCATCCTCAATTACGATCTGAGTTATTCAAAGAAGGAAAAGAAGACGTTGATGAACTATGATAAACACCAATAAACTGGCCTCCTGCCTCCAGGAGAACGCCCAGCAGTGCTTCCACAAAATGGAAATGGGTGTCTCTACTTTGGAGCATGGGCTCTGATCTACACTGCTTGCATTCAAACCCAGACCACCTAGTGACCAAGGAAAATTGCTAGAAATTCTCACGCCTCAATTTCCTCATGCAGCTGCTGTAAAATTAATCTTAATCAGGGAAAATACTTTAAAATAAGCATCAAAAAATAGGACATTTTTGCTTTAAAAACAAAACCTATCTCCCCTTTTTCTCCATGGCATAGGTTGTATGCACAGGTTTACAATCAGTTGGAACTGATTAATGCACAATATAGATTTTTTTGATATACTGAAGACATTTTTTTTTTACCAATCAGAGCCCTCCTCCTGATGGAACTCTATTCTGTAACTGATGTTGGTTTTCAAATCCTCTGATGAGAATCATCTTAGAAATTCATGTGAAATATATGTGTACTATAGGTGAAATAAAAATAATTTCTACATGAACTCCTCAAATGATTTTTAATTATGCCAAGCATAATTTAAAAACATTTGAGGAGTTGCAGCAGGTTATGCAGGGGAAGTCCATCTCAAGAGAAAGCACATAAAAACACTGCACTGAATCCATACGGTTCAGCAAGCAACAACAGTAATAAGGCTGGCGCTGAAGCAGCAGATGATTCTCGTAATCACAGCACTGTCCTCAGCACTTTATTTGTGTCACAGCTTCAACCACTTGCAACGACACATGAGGTTCCTCTGCAACAAATAAACTAAGGTATGAATAAGTATGCAGCTTCCCAAGGCTCATTAGTGGTAAAGGTGAGCTTTGAACTCAAGCAGATTAGTTTGGAAACCATATTTCCTAAGCACAGATAGACGTACAAAGAATGGAGAGAGCGACTGGCCTGAGAGGTAATTACACGTTCACAGTAACTGGCACGCCTACCTTTCTTCCTCAGACCTGCTTCCTCAGTGTCCACACCCTGGTCTCCTTCTATGTTTGCATTATAGCAGGTGGAACCCAGCAGTGAAGCCCTAAGAAATGAGCTGACCAGAAGTGACACGTGACACGAGGACCTGCTCCCCCATATCCACAGCAATGCTGCACATGGTGATGAGCACAGAGTGTGTACAAGGGAAAGATTTTTGCTGAGCTCAGCAGACAGGAGGGCATAGAGCAGCCAGTAGCTGTGTGCAGTTCCAGCAAAGCATATGTGATTTACCCCTACATTCGATTATCTGAAGAGAGAGCCTTTAAGAGCCAATGAAAGACCAAAATCCATGTAGAACTATACTTTGTGCCCAGATGACAAGACTCGATTTTAAAACGAACCTTAAAATATTGTAAACTAAACACAATACCAGTCAAAACCCCAACAGAACATGTCTTAGCAATTGAGTTGATCCCAATAATCACATAGCAAAGACTCAAGACCAACCAAGGCAATCTGCAGAAAGAAGAAGTAGTGGGGATAGAGAAGGCTTTCATCTCACCAGATATTAAGACTTACACACGCTGAAGTTAGCATGGATATAAACATGCACAGCTTAGAGCAGGCTCTTAAGCAGAGGGGAACTGGCTACATGGCTGAGAGCACTGCTGACCAATGAGAGAAATGATAGACTATTCAGCTCACAATGCTGGCACAGTCAACCACACATTTAGGAAGGGAGAGCATTAGATCAGTTTCTCCCAAAATGCAAGAAAATAAATCACACAGAGACTGAAATTTAAGCATTAGAGGGAAAATCCTTTACCCTGAACAATAAAACAGAAGAGAGTATCTGTATGTTGTCCCAATAGGGAAGAATTTCATTTTGTAAATACTTTGTATTTTTATTTGCAAATGGACATGGGTACATGTTTTCAAGTACATATATTGTGGAATGTGGAATGTGGAATGTGGAATGTGATGTAAGCAAATGTGATGTAAGCATTACTTTATATAGTTTTTAATGATGACTTTTTTATCCATTTTGCTCATTTTTTCAGAAATGAAACATTATAAACTAAAGTCACTATAATGCGCAATAAATTGCTTAAACTTATTCCTTCCATTTGATTGAATTTTGATTCCTTTGACCACCATCTTTTCCCAGGCCCCACCTCCAACCATTCTAGTACCTGGTAATCATCATTCTACTGTCTGCTTCAATAAAATCTACTGTTTTAGATGCCATATGTAAGTGAGAGTGTTTGATGTTTTCTCCCATTCTGCAGGTTTTCTTTTTATCCTGTTGATTGCTTACATGCTATACAAAGTTTTTTTCATTTGATGTAATCTCATTTGTCTACATTTACTTTTGTTACCTATGCCTTTGAGGTTAAGAATTTCTTAAATATAATGCAAGAAGCACAAATCTTTTTAATGGCTGGTAATTTCAGTTACACTAAAATTTAAGCTTCTGCATGACAAAACACACCATGAACAAAGTGAAGAAACAAGCCAGAGACCACATGAAGATATTTACCACATACACAATTAACAGTTTGTGATCCCAAATATATAAAGATATCCTACACATCTATAAGAAAAAGCTACCTCAAAGGGGAAAAAAATGGGTAAAGCAAATGAACAGGCAACTAACAATTGTCACAAAAGTAATAAACTTATTAAAAGATTGAACTAACCAGGAATACAGGAATGCAAATTAAAATACTAAAATGCCATCTTCAGCCCATCAGGTTGGTTTTAAAAATAATAGCATGCTTTGTTCAGCAGCACAGCACATGCCTGGCAAGTGCAAGGTCCTGAAATTGATTCCGGGGACCAAAAAAAAAAAAGTATCCTTAATAACATTCAGTATCAGTAAGGAAAGGAGGAAAGTAGAAATGTTACATGTTAGCACCATGAGGGGAAAGAAACCTGGGAAACTTTTGACAATTCTTATAAAGATGTGTATACACTATTTCTAGGAATAATCCTAAAGAAATAATGCACATGTTCAAGAAGGCTCATGATAAGAATGTTTAATCTGTAATGTTTACTCTAGCACAAGACACAAAGCAAATTAAACACCTAGCCAGCAATACATAAACTTGTTTATTTACTCAGTGGAATGGTACACAGCAGAGAAAATAAATGAATTAAATTTACACATAGATAAATAAAAAATGTAATGCTGAACAAAATGTAAGCATTTAGAGACATTCAAAACACATATATTATTTCTAGATGTATACATTTGTAGGAAGAATTAAAATCCCTTGAGAATGATGGACAAAACCAGAACAGTGGTTCCCACAAAGAAGGGGAGAGGAAATTCAAATATCTGTTTGGCCTTATTTTTATAAAACAATAAACATTTCAAAGATCTGTTAAGGCTAATAATAGTTATTTTTATATTTCATGTATATGAAATATTTAATAATAAAAACTTTAAAAGATTTCAAAGGCAAAAAGAAATGTGAACACAATTATCTGTATGTCAGGCTGACCAAGAGAATAACTTTGACCTTCAAGGCTTACTACTGAAGAAAATGAAGCTTGTTGACTGAGTAAACAACAGAAAATAGCCTCTCACTCAACCATCTCAGGATTTAAAATCTTTTTTTTTTTTTTATCAGTAGCGTGGATCGAACTCACAACCGCTTGCTTGCAAGGCAGGTGCTTATGCTGCTGAGCTAAATCCTCAGCCCCAAAGAATTTAAAATCATTTGAGGGAAGCAGATCTTTGTCACTGAGGGTGATCTCGGCCTCCTCAGAAACTTCTCAGTGGTCCCAGGAGGAAGGAAGGTCACTGTCCTGGTGATGGGATGGAATGTGAGAAGGCCCTCCATGACCTTGTCAAGGTGAAAAATAAGTTGTCTGCAACCAGAGCTGTTCCAACTCTGTTTCTTCCACAGACTACCTCTCTGCTGACAGGCACGTCCCTTATGACTTCTGAGTCTGCATTTCATGACCTGGAAAATGAAAGCTGTGGTGTGGGTGAGAAAAGGATTCACACAAGACAATGGTAAGGATTTAATTAAGCTCATACATGGAATGATGCTAAAGGCAGACTCCCACCTTCCAAAATATATCCCACTCCACACGTTATACTTACAATGTGACATGGATACTCCACCAACAGGCAAAACCATGTCTGCGTCCTCTTGGAAATATGGTGACAAGGATGTTGTGTGATATCTAAGGCTAAGTCATAAAAAGGAAATCCAGTTTCCGCCTATGCTCCTGTCTTGAATACTCACCCTGGGGATCCCATTACTGTGCTGTGAAGAAGACAAATACCACATGGAGACACCATATGTAAATCTTCCAGCCACAATCCGCAGTGAGTTCCCAATCATTATTCAACATCAACTGCCCTGCAGGGGACTGAGCAAACCTGCCAAGAATTCCACCAAGCACTGCGGCCATCCCAACCAATGCTGCCCCTGGGAAACCCTGCCCAAGTTCAGAAATTCTAATGTCACTCTGCGATATCCTATGCTGCTGAAATGCTACCTGGAATTTCTTCTCAAACTAACTTACTTCTTAAAGCTTTACTAAGGTTAATCTTTAGGCAAAAACTTTATTGTCTATCACCTATTTCTAGTTAAAATTTATTTTGTTAAATACTACCAACATGGTATTTTTAATTTTAGCCATTGCATCATTTTTAGTTTGGTTATTTGATTTAAGATTTCATTTAGTTTTAAATATTTAATATGTTAAAGTAAATATGCAGTGGTTAAAATTTAAAATAATGTGTGAGTGTAAGCAACTCAAAATCAAGAGTCACCATGGTGACTCACCATGAGTCACCAGTACCACTGGTGTACTGAACCAGATGACCATGACAGTAAGGACTCCATCTCCTCTAAAATATAAACCAGAGCAGGGCATAGTGGCCCAACCTCTAATCCCAGCACATAGGAGGCTGAAACAGGAGGACTGCTGCAAGTGTAAGACCAACCTGCGCTACATAGTGAGTTCAGGACCACAGTGAACTACATAACAAGACCTTGTCTCAAATTTTAAAAAATAGAGCATATCCTGATTCATAATTTCTTCTATTATAACCTTCCCAGGCTAATATGGTTCACTCTTATAAACTGCTTTTAGTGAGGATGCATACTTTCTGTGGGTAGTGATGCAGTCCAATGATAGTAACCTTGCAAAGAAGGAAGATAATTTTCGAGGAAGTCTCAAAGGCAAGACATAGATTATTATTATTATCAGCAATCATCTGCAACATAAGCCAAGCATCTGTGCAGCAACTGGAGGACTTGGACTTCTCTCCCCAGGAATCAAGATTTCCCAGTAGTAGTACAGTTGACACTGAACCAGCTAATTCTCTGATGGAGGCTGGATGAATGTTGTCTACCTTACTTTAGAATGGTCAGTAGTGGTTAGCAGTGGTCAGCAGTGTCCCTGGCCTCTACCCTCTAGATAGCACCTACATTCCCCACTGTCCCAATCTCTACTGCAATTGTGAAAACCAAAACTTCCCTGGTAAGGAGGCCAAAAAGTCCCCTTCAGTGAGAATCACTGACCCAGAATACAGAGGTGTCCCTGGAGACTTTCCATGGCTTTGCTCCCAGTAAGTACAAGTGAAATTCGTGGTGGTGGTTATGGTGATGATGGTGATGATGATGATGGTATTTTTCCTCATTCAAGGAAAAACTCAGCCTGTTTTCTCAGTAGACCAAAGATTGTTCAGTTTTTTCTTCTATATTTTTAAATACTTATCCCATGGTTAGTAAACAGAACAGTAAAAAATAGCCATTATAGGCAGATTATAAGCAGATCATTTCACAACTGTGTACAAAATGTGCATGTGTATTGCCCCACCATCAGTGATTCACAGCAGATTGAAGAAAGCATAACAAGAATGCAGGTTCTATGCAGTTCTTATCTTAATTTACCATACACCGGCTCTGTTGTTTGATGGAACTTCTGATGGGGAGTGGGGTTTCATGGCTACGATTAAGTAATCTTTTTCAAAGGAGACTGGAATCACCACTTCCAAAAGTACAGGCACCTCCTTGAAATTGTGTATTCAAGGGGAAAATTGGAAATGACATTTAATAAGAGAAGACCATGCCTCCAAAAATGCCCGGTTCAGAATTGACAGACTCAGGGTATGAGCCATCCAAGCCCCAAGCACTG
This sequence comes from Dolichotis patagonum, assembly GCA_004027295.1. Classification (NCBI taxonomy): domain Eukaryota; kingdom Metazoa; phylum Chordata; class Mammalia; order Rodentia; family Caviidae; genus Dolichotis; species Dolichotis patagonum. The sequence goes on from PVJX010013963.1 coordinate 27,613, forward strand.
TCATCCTAAGAAAAACAAAGGCTTCATAGAAAGATCTATTGACCTCAATGTCCTGCAGAGTAGTAGCCACACACAACACCTGTGAGGGTGTCAATGTGCTAAGGGACAACGTTCAGTGAGTGCTCCATATGCACCAGACACAGCACCAGTGCATTATTTCTTAGCATTGCGACAACCTCACAAGTGGATTCTGCTTTCATCCCCTCTTCACAGATTAGGAAACTGAGGGCTTAAGGAGCTTTAGTAACTTGTCTTTGGTCACAAGTCTAACATGTAAGAGAGCCAGCTTTTGGGTTACTGCCTGTATCACCAGAGATAACACTAACTTCTATATTAACTTCTTCCTCCTTCATACATTATCAAGACAAACACCTTACTCAAATGCTTGCCCTCAGGTCAAATCATCTATTATGATATAGCTTTTATATGGGTAGCCTAATACTAGGCATTTAAAAAATCATAGGTGTAGATATGATTTTTGTATAGATGTGTGTGTATATGTATACACACACACACACACACACACACACATGTATGTATCTGGCCTGCTAAAGGGCCAAATGCTAAATATTTTAAACTTTGTGGGCTGTATGGTCTCTAGTGCAACTAGACAATTCTCCTGTATAGGCAGGCATCTACCGCATGTGTATCTACTACACGTGTACATACATGTATGGAATGGCAAAGCAGTTGTATACAATGAGAACAAATGAGTGAGGCTGTCTCAATAAAACTTTATTTATAAAAGTAGGTAATGGGACAGATTTTGGTCCATGGGCAGCCGTTTACCCACCACTGTCCTAGACCAATATCCCTCCAAGGGTGGTTGCAGATCAGAATCTTGTGGGAAGAACTGGAGTCTTGGGCTGCATCGCAGCCCCTGTGTCACAATCTGTTTCCTTTTTAACAGCCCCCTGGGTAATTTTTGGACACATAAACACCCAAGAACCACTCTCCTAGAGCAGTTTTTCCAGTCGTCCTAAATGTTGGCATTCAAGCTGGTGAAGACAGACCATCGAAATCAAGAAAGGCAAAGTGAGTCTTTGTCCCAAATCACCATCTTTATCAAGATGTCAAGATGGTGACCTGTAATCGCAATTCTCTTAGCTGCAAGAGGCCTTCTAGTTTTACTGATAGAAGAATCTCATAAGCCAAGAAAAAGAAAAAGAAAAAAAAACCTTCTGTTCCCAGGGGAATCACAATGATCTTTTAATCAACTTGTTGCACATACACCTACAAACACACACACACACACACACACACAGGGCACCTCTGAACCATGGACACCTAGTTTTAAGTTCTAAAATTCGCTTGGGCTAAAACCGCTTTTATGTTATTGAGAGGAAATGAGCACAGGGTCTTCAGAAATAAGAGGGCTGGAATAATAAGTGAATTTGTACAGAATTCGCCAATACACACACTGTCTGCTTCATGAATACATGAATGCAACCTGTTTTATCTTTTCTTGTTTCAGAACTAAAGGTATTCACATAAATCTGGATTTCCTTTTCTTTGGGGAATTAAGGCTGGCACCATCAGTCTCTGCCTTTGCCTAGAGCAGCATGGGGGAGGAAAGGCCAACCCTTCACTGTCTTTTGACAAAGAATTGAAAAAAGTGAACAGGAGTGGAGAGAAATGAATACTCCGGCACACGCTGAAATGCAGCTGACCAGGTCGCCATCCACCTGGGATAACGCCCCTCTCCAGCTGACAGGCACCAGTGATCTGGTTTCAGTCGCCAGCACCCCAAACTTATTAACTGACTCTGATCTTCTCTCTGTCTAATGCCAGGAGCCTCCCCCACCCCACCTTGCATCATAAGACTTCAGTTTATAGACCCCTTTGCTTCAGTTCACTTTTTATACCTTTTCTCTGATCCTACTCCACCAATGACCCAAACGCCTCCCAGGCACAACCCGCCAGTGGCGCTGGCAGTCCCCCTCTGAATGCCGCGCACAGCTGGGATGGCCAGGCCTGGCTGTAAGCTGACTCAGTGCCACCACCGGGGCCCCAGAACACTGAATCGTGTCTACATATCAAACGGAAGTTGGCTTTCGCGCCGTCCTTTTTTTTCTCCCAATACTTTGTATCCCATGGCCACCACGGTTATTTTGAAAGCATATTTAAGAGCTAGGTGATGACATTTAAATAAAGTAATCTCAATGAGGAGTTAGGGATTAATAAAAACATAGCAGAGGGCCCACAAGGTAGCACAATTGTAATAACCGGGGTTAAACTAACGCTGAGCTCATGAAGCATTTTTATTGAAGTGAATTATGTCTTGTGTCCACACTGGCAAGCCAAGTGGACCCTTCAGAATTAAACTGAACCCGATCTTGGCTACCCACAATTGTGAGTCAGTTAATTAACCTCAGTAAAACCAAACCATTTGAACACCAAGGTCCCCTTCAACTCTAAAATTCTCCTTCTAGGTCCAAGTCTATCTGAGTTGGTAAGTTTCTCTTCTAATTCCTTTTTCTGGTGACCTTTAAAAAAAAGTTTAAAATTTTTTAAGCGAAGAAATACTAAACGGGATAGGGATCAAGGTATTTGGTGGACTATTTGAGGAAAAGGAGATAAATTATTCTCCGATCTTTTTCATGAAACTAGATCTTTAAAGTTATCCCAAATTGTGGCCACTCTTACAGATGCAATTTTAATTGATAAGGATTTTTTTTAAATAAACTGTATAATTTTTACCAAGTGTTTCAGCATACAATGGGATAGTTTTCCTAAGATTAGAAAGTATCCCAGTAAACTACCCAAGGATCTTCAAAGAGTACCACAGGTGGTGCTGATGATCCAAACAATGTGATTTTGCTAAATCAAGGCTTCATAGCTGTCAAAGTCCTTGGGTTACAGGAACAAAACCACCAGAGGTTTGGGGAGCGTAAATAAATACAGCATCATTATTCACTGTCACAGAAGGCCTTACGTGTTTTCACTGTGACACAAGTGCCTAATAAAACTTGGTGTTTTTTTTTAAAGATAGTAGAGAAAAATCAGTAAATCAACAATCACCTTTAGAATGCCTACCTACCACCCTGAGCTTTGCCTTCAAGAAGCCTATGTGGTAGTTGGGATGGCAGAATAAACTCCCACAAAACAACACCAGTAAGTACAAAACCAAACACTAAACAGAATTTTGGAGACGCTGCCCCAATCTAATTCCACAAGTAAGGAAATCAAAAGCAGACCTGCTTGCTTTGCAGATTGACTAACACTTTATTTCAGCACCATAAAGATGTTCTTCTTCTTCTCCTATGACACAACTTCAAGCAGCTGCATTTGAAAAAAGAGGATTCTGTTTTTCCCTAAACCTGTGGCACTATGCAAAAATAAGAATATGGCCAGATTAAGTTATTCAGTAAGACAAAGTAACTCAGCTGATCCAATCAGTATGGTTAAAAATAACAAATTTGATCCTTATGCTAGTGGTGACATAAACTTAAAGGGACAAAAGAAAAATAATGATCCTCTTACAAACCTGCTAAACTATCTTGTACTTTTTACCTTTCTTACAATTCAAATCTACTGGAGCATTTAAACAGAAGACAGTTTTATTATTTGTTCCTTTTTAATTTCATAATGCCTTATGATTCCTATTCATAACTTTTCTGATTCCATGACCCTTATATTTGTAAATAACTTTGGTGTAGAGTGACAAAATATATTAATAACTAACATTTAGTGCTGATTTATTTAGTGCTTCAGTGAACATTCTCTCACTTAAACATCAAAACGAACCTATGATGGGCCGGTTTTCACCTTTTGCAAGTTGGTGGAAAAGCCAATAGAAATAAAAGCTACCGTTTACCAACCATATGCTCTATTCTAAGCTATACTGTTCAGTACAGTAACCACTGGCCCCAAGTGGCTATTTAAGCATTTTTTTTAACTAATTAAAAGAAAGGAAAATTAAAACTTCAGTTTCCGCACCACATCAGCCACATTGTAAGTGCTTAATAACTGTATGTGGCCAGAGGTGACCTTACTGGATAACATAGATACAGACCTATTTGTTATGTATAAAGTTACACTGGACAGCTCCTCTATTTACTAAGCAGTCTACATATACATCATCTAATTATTCCAACAATCACCTCAAGAAGTAGGTATCATTATTTTTCTCATTTTACAGATGAATAAAATCACATGCAACAGCTTCTCCAAGGTGAAAATTTGGACATGACAAATCTTAACTAGTCCAGTGCCATATAATAGACTTCTCTCCAAATATAGAAAGGTACCATATCCGAATTGTCTTAAATGGTAGCCACCAGCCCCTACCGATCACTGGGAATGTAGGGGATTTACCCTACATTCCCCCTACATTGGGGAATCTGGAAGATTCCCCAAGGATCCATGTGCTAAAGTCTTAGTGCCCAGTCCATGCCACCATCAAGAGGTGGTTGGCCCTTAAAGAGGTAGAACATGGTACAAAGCATTAAGTCCCTGATTGTATGCCCTTGAAGGGAACTCTGAGACCATGGTTTCTTCCTCTCTGGGGCAAACGGGCTCTTTCCACCACACACTCCCACTATAAGTTCCTATATTATCTCAGGCCCCCCAGAAAAGACCAATCAGTCGTGGGCTGAAATCTCCAAAACTATGAGCCAAAGTAAGCCTTTCTTCTTTAATACTTGATTAGCTCAGGTATTTGTAACAGTGGCATAAAACTGCCTAACACATGGCAGGACCAAGGAATTAAAAGTTTCATATGTTTTCACTCAATTTAAATATCAGTCATCACCTGGGGGCTGGCGACCACCATCTTGGACAGCTCAGATCTAGCCCCATGGTCCAACCTGTAGCCACTACTGTGTTGAATGCACCAGCTATCTCACCACTGCTTCTAGCAAACTCAGGGGAAAGATGATCCATAACAAAGGAATGAGTGCAAAAGGATGAGCCCTCTTCAAGCAGTAGCTTGGCAAAAGGTTACCTAAAGCTGAGCCTTCTATTTGATTGCAGTCCTTAAAGAAAGCTATGCAGAGGAGGAATTAAATATAGCATGGAATCTATTTTCAACTTTCCCTCCATATTCTGGAATTACCGCTTTGCATGAGAGCCAATAAAAGTGTATTTGGCATATGTTTTCCACAGGATGCAATTTTTATAGAGCAACCAGATGAATTACAGCATGGGTCAGGCTTCAATTCTTCAGTGTGCTCGGAGGATCCGGCTGGGGAAAGGGGGAACCAGACACATAACTCAACGGCAGTCCCAGTGAGGAAGGAGGGATAGACTGGACTCCATCCTGTAGACCCACTGCCCCCACCTGAAACCTTTGCTTTGTTATGTCCTCAGGTGTTCAGACCAGCCTGTCCAGCTTCCTGTGGATTGTTTTGATATCAGCTTTTTATCTATTTGACTCTTTATGTGGTTCTACTAGAAAATCTTGCCATGGAACATTTAACAAGAAGAGGAAGCATGCTCAAAAATTTCCATTTACACACAGAATTATTGCCCATTGCCACAGGCCTGAGAGTATTTCTTCCTCCACGTTTTATGATGGGGATGCGATTTCAACTCTCCCTCCTAACCCGCATTCTGTCTCTATTCACCAAACGCCGTTCTAGGAACCTGTATCAAACGCTAATGACGGCTTACGCTCTTCAAGGCTGAAACAGCAGCGCAGTAGCTAGTAGAACTAAACAGCGAGGCAGTTCTGTCACATCAAAAGGAATCTGCTCCAGTCTCTCCTGCTTGTTCTCCATCTCCTTCAACAAAGGGCGTCAGAAGTGAAAACCGCACTAGTTGTTTTTAATTGTGAACACAGTAAGGTTGAAATAAACCAAAAGTTCACTCTACATTAGGATGTGACCATGTTGCCATTGTACTCCCAATCTTTGGAGGTAGGCTTTGGTGTAGGCTTTGCCACAGAGCCCTGACATAAACTCCATGTTAGCTGGGTAAATTTTAAGGAGGCAGAGCTACATCATCTACTTCTACATCCAGAATAACCGATAATGCAGAGAGTGCAATAAATACACTGACCTATCTCATCCCATACAGTGGATGTCTAAGTGGAACAGATCAGGAAGGAAAAAAATATAAAGGCTGCTTCTCCAATCCTACCAGCCCATTACTTTTCAATAGATGCACACACGCGCGCGCGCGCACACACACACACACACACACACACAGGGTTTTCTGAATGTAGGAAAACAAGTTTATAATTACATAATTATGCAGACACACCACAATTTTTCTTTTATGTTACCTTTATCTTTAAAAGGCAACAGACAGGGCTGTACTAAAAAGCAATAAAGCATGGGTAATTTAATACCAAATTACATCCATATTGAAAAGTTTACATGCAGTTGAGAGCAGACAGAGGTCAGGTTTTCAACAGGACTGTCTTTAATTGTGGCCATCAGTTTTAGCAATCCTGATCTCCGGATCAAAGACAGATATAATGGGCTTCCTCAGCGCTGAATAGTGAAAGCAGACAGCAGGAATGGCGCTATCTGGCACCCAAAGGTCATAAAAAATTACCAGAAAGGGAATGTGTCTCATTGTAAAATTATATATCTAAGATAAAATACTTTTTTAAAAAATCATTTTCCTTCATCCAGCTTCCAATGAGATACTTTAACTGAAGCTCTTTTTATGGGGGGAGGGGTCACTTTGTCACAGGTGCAAGGCTTTCCCAGTTTTTTCTCTAATAAACGTGCAACCTTCGCATAAATCTTTATGAATTGTTTCAATTGCTTTCAATCACAATCCCAACCTATGTAACAATCCTTCTTTCCATGCAGAGAGGCTATGTGTGCTGAGGCAGGGGTCTTTTTGTTTTTCTTCTTCTTTCTTCTTCTTCTTCCTCTCTCCCACCACCAAATCAAATGAGGAGAAAATTATCAGACAGAAACAAGTTTCCTGGATCTGCAGATCCATTCTACAATTGAAGCAATTTCATTTCTGCTGGCTCTGGGGTGGAGGGGTGCTGGCATGGGAGGGGGGATTTTAAGTAGCCATGGGGGACCCGAGCAGAGATGCTAGCTGGCGAAGCATCCCCACGTCTGCAAGTGCAGACCACTCAAATCTGCACCAAGAGACTACTTGCGAGAATCCATCTTTTTTCACTTAACAAGATACAAAATATAAAACACATTTGCCTCTTATTAAACCTCTCCTGTAAGTAGTTCCAGGTCCACCATTGTTAAAGGGAGGAGAGGGGAGCTGAGACCCTCCTGGGAATTTCAGCAGAGTGACTGGAGATGAGGTACAGGCTGTGAGCCTTTATTACTTTAATTTTATTTTTTTCTAAAAGCACAGAAGGAATAACATTTTAAATCATTAGCATTTGCTTTAAGTAGTTATTTCTTCCAACTGTAAGAATCTCTGCTCCCAGCCCCCTTCCCCATTAGCACCACTCCCGGATCCTGCAGAGAACTGCCCAGATGGAATTTCCCTCCACCACTCCAATCTGAAAGGTGCCTTTAAAGAATGTCAGGTTCTGCCGAGTGTGGTAAACATGTGCCAATAGTCCCAGCTAGCTGAGAGGCTGAGACAGTAGGATTGCTTAGACCCAGAAGTTTGAGACCAGTCTGGGTAACATAACAAGACCCTACCTCAATAAAAATCAACAACTGAAAAAGAATTTCAAGTTCTAAATCAAGGGAGGCACAGAAGAAGGCATAATCATAGCTTTCCTTAAAGCATTTGAAGAATGAGGCTTTTGTATTTAGGCTCCTGAAATCAAAAGCTAACCAGGGCATCTCAGAATTACTTCCGGGGCAGCACTTCCTGCTATGACCAATCATCTCTGGGCAGAGTTCTTAGTAGTTACCACTCAATTCAAAGTGCTTTGAGTGAGTGACATGAGGAGTACTTGTCGCAAAGTATAAAACTCACATTTTTTTTTTCAGAAATGAGATGAAATCAGCCACATTAAGATGATTTATAGTTCCTATTCAGGGAGCAGCAAAAGGTGAAGAAATTTACAAAACCAAGAAATGAAACTCAATTGTACGCCCTACAAGTTCAAAATGGCAATAGGCATATTCAGGCACAGAAATGTTTTGAGAAATTATTAAGTATCTTCTTTTAGAGGTTCATTGTTAGTTTGCTGTTCATAAACCAAAACACACAAAATAAATCATGATTTTGCACATTGTCTAAAGAGAGCTTCATAATCTACCAAGCACCTGTAACAAAAGCAGTGAACATCTGCATGTTCCGCATGGTGGAGTTTCCCCCACCTACCTGCCTTTGCTCTGCTACATCAAGGAAAACAAGCCAAGCCAGAGTTTTACACCCATGTGAGAGAAGAGATGAGCCGTGTTCTGTGAGCTAGCAATAATCAGATGCAACAATCTAAGGTGCGGTATGGAGCTCTTTTACTCTTGGTCTATGCCTGGAACACTGCCCAGACCTCCATGCCAATCACACAGGTCTGCTTCCTGCACTACCATCACGGGGTTTCAATACTGAATGACAGAGAGAGGTGATGGATGGCCCTCATCTGGCCCTCTCATTCTCATCAGCATTAGAGCTTATTTGTTGAGTATCAATAGGGCACCCAGCACTGTGCAATCTACTGTGGCAGTCACGGGGTCTGAAATGAGGCAGACCCCGTAGCTCAGAAGTACTGCAGGTGGAAGCAGGTGCGTGTGTGCAGTAATAAAATGGGTCCAAATATAGATCTCATGGTTGGGCAATGTGTTAAAATAAAGAATTGTAATTACTGAGCGAGCCCAAAAGGGAAATCATTTCCAGCAACAGAAAGAAGAGTAACCTTCTGTTGGAGGAAAATGGAATTCAAGAACAGAGTCAAGAAAGTTGCTCTGGGACAAAGCAGTCAGTGCCACAAATGTCGAGGACAAGGATCAACAACCTGACTGTGCCCTCCGAGACCAGTTCCTAACTGGATCAGACATGAAAGATAGCCAAAACCTGTCCTCGAGGACAAGGATCAAGCCCTGTCTACTAAAAAACAGATATTTTAAAAATCATTCATTTCATCCATTAAGTGATTTGGGAAGTTGTCAAGAGAAATCACACCTCCAGAAGGTAGTAATGCAGAAACCAGATTTCCCGTGTCAGTGTGATGACTGACTCCATGAGCCCCTCATTACCTCCATTTCTTCCTATGTAGAGCACAAAGAGATCACGATGAACCACAAAATATGATGTCAAAGGACAAGAGCTAATGAATATGACCAGGAAAGGGCTTACATATAAAATATAAACAAGATGATGAAGTAATAGCAATTGAGTCTGACAAACCCAAGGCAAGTTAAAGATGTATTTCACTGAGGCTTCGGTTCCCACTTCAGTGGGAGGCCTCCCCAGGTTAACAATGATTGTATTCACCCCGTCCATCACTGAGACCAAATACCCGACACCTCCAGTTTAATGACTCACCATTTCAGTGAGCTCAGTCCACTGTCATATGGCTCCAAAACAAAATGGTTTATTTTGCCTGGTAGAAGAAAGCTGCTCACTTCATGACAACCAAAAGCAGAGAGAACAGAGGGCCCTGCGGCAGGAATACATATTTCCAGGTCACACCCCAAGTCCCCACCAAAAAGAACCACCTCTGAATATGAGGTTTTAGGCAGACATTTTAGATCCAAACTGTAACAGTGGCTTTCAATATAAATGTCCTTGCTAGCACCTGCATTATTTCTGTCACATCATAAATATTATAAGTAATACAATGGATGCCAAATGTCTGTACATATTATCTCATTTAAATCTCAAACAATTGTTAAGTCAGTACTTTCATTAAGAGAGACAGCAAAAGCTGCCTACCACCTGAGATACCTTTTAACGATCTAAAAGATCTCTGTTAAATCTGAACTGATACAAATGAGGTCAACTCATCTGGGATCTACAGAGCAAAGAAAAAGCCAATCTAAACACATTCTAAAACCCGCGAGTTATTTGTGGTGCTTCCAACTCCCTACCGACCACATTCATTCCCCAACCAAGTCATTTCAATTTTACTTATACAGCCAGCTTTCTCAACTTCACTAAAAGCCTGAAAATTAGTAAGATCAGCATCCCATTCAAAGAAGTTGGAGCCCCGGCTGGCACTGCTAGTTTCTACTTCATGTGGTCTCTCACCCTCGTGCCCAGCTTATTCATACAATAGCCTCAGAGCTCCAAAGAGCAGCAAGAAGGGGAACAGTTTAAATGTGCACACACTTCTCCAATCTCTGATTTTGCCACAATTGCTCTTGTGCTCTTAGTCAATGCCAAGTCACACAGTGGAAGGACCTGGTGTGGGTGTGGCTATGGGGAACAGGAATGGTCCTGTAACACTCTGCCACACCAAATAATCAGCCCGTGGTTCTAGCCGCCGCCACCCCTGCTATCACATTGATCTCTAACACCTGTATGCAACTGTTGCTTGAATCTGACCATAATTAGAATTAGTCATGGTAGGTACCCTACAATGGAGAATACAAAGAAAAAGAAGAATTTTTAACTTGCTGCAGAATTTCAAAGAGAATGGTGTTTGCAGTTGTTTGCAGACAACTGAACAAGAGAAACTGGGCCCAGAAATGAAAACTTCAGAGGACCATGGCTGCAATAGGTACGTAAAGCTGATCTCCCTTTTTTTTTTTTTGGTACCAGGAATCGAACTCATAACCTTGCACTTGCCAGGCAGGTGCTTATCCCGCTGAGCTAAATCCCCACCCCTGATCTCCCTTTTTGAGCAAGGCTTTCCCTCAGAAAATCTCACAGAAGAGATGCAACTGTCTGTCCTGGATGGGTCAGGCATTAATCTTTGTCAGTGTTGAAAGGCTAAGCAAAAATACTTTCTCCTGACCTTCAGTCTCATAGCAAAAGAAACCCTAGTTACAAATGCTAAGTCAAAATGCCATATCAAAAAGATTCCTTCACTCATCCTGCATAGTAACAGATTTCCTAACCCTCACTTCCAATTGGATATTTCCATTTTCCTGAAAACTACTCGTGGCTAACATTAAAGTGTTTATATTCACTCAAAGAAGAGGATGCACAGGACGCAGTGACCTCTTAGAGACACTAATGCATAAGATAAACAGCAGGCAGTGCTCAGAGGTGTTTGTTACTAATACATCCAGCGAAGTGAACTGGCAAATATACACAAAGATTGTTTCATTCAGAGAATTCATCGGACTTTGTTAATTACACTTTTTATCAAGCACCAGGAGAGTCGTGATGGTCAATTGTTTGGGGTTCATGTTTTTGTCTTGTTTTCCTTACTGCCATCGAATATTCTATAAGTGAACTCTGTATGGAACAACTGTGACGTCATGTGACCACAAAGGACAACACACAACTGTGCCTCTGAGCAGCCCCATCAAAGTGGACATTGGGCTCAATTTTCTCTAAATAGAAGACTAGACAGATCCTTCAGTCTCCATCAATGATTTTCTCAACCAAGAAGGGATGACACGATGCTAGGAATTTTTTCCCAAAATTATTTTAATGGTCAAAAAAAAAATCTCTGCTCTGCTCTAGGAAGAGCCTAATTTGAAACATACATTTTCTTGGCAGATTTTACATCAGAAAGCTTTGAATTTAAATATGAAAAGCCAGGATTTGCTTTCTAGACAGAATGCAATTCTAAAATGTCATGCAAATTTCTTTTTGGTAGAACAAATGCAAACATTTTGAGAAGAGCTCTAAATATGCACAGGGCTTTGGGGAAACCATGTGTAAAATACTATTTTGCCTAAGGCAATCTATCTCCCACATTTGTTGAGGAAGGAAATAATAGCCAATATTCTGTCTGACTGTCGACAGTATGAATGGTTTTTATCTGCGTGGTTCTTGTGCAGTGCGTGAGACAATACTTTGTCAGCTTTCCTGGGAGTTCTGAAAAATCACAGGATCCACAACCCGTGCACTAGACCATGTCTGTTTTTAATATGCACCCTCAAGCACCTACCATAGAACTAAACATCCCAGAGACACTCAAATACTGATTCTCTAAGTACCACATTTACCAGTGCATCCGCCCCACAACCTCCTCCTGCTACTTTCCACATGCTGAGAGAGGAAGGGATCATTTCTTTTTTTCTTCTTCTCCACTGTACACACACTCAATAATAATTTGCTTCAAAACCCACAGAAACAAAACCGGTTATGGATTCAGTGGTGTAGCGTCCCCTCTCCTTGATTCCATCTTTCTCTCATTCTTCGGCATGTGTGTAGGTGACAAACCCCGTTCCACAGAACTTCTGCAACAATGGAACCCTCTCACATCTGTACCGCCCCTGGCCAAGGGGGTACTGAGTACTGGAAATGTGACCATGGCAACTAAGAAAATTATGTTTTAATTGGATTTCATTTTAATTAATTGAAACTTAAACGGCCACATGAAGCTATTATTTCAGATAAGAATGTGTAAAAGTTAACCGTGACAGTGGCTAAGAGAAATACAGTTGAATTGTTGTCCTGCTTTGCTATGGGCAGGTCATTTAGTCCCAGTGACCTGGTCTCTGCAGGTATAAAATGATAATAATATATTTTCCATAGTTGTTATGCAGACTAAATAAGATAAATTTTGTAAAGTAGCCAGCACAAAGCAATTATCAGTGACAAGTAGTGTTCTTCTTTTTAAGAAAAAAAAATCTACAAACTGTAATCCAGAAAATAAATGTTTTTCAGGATACTTGCAACAGTCAAACAAGATACTGAATATGAAATATTTCTAAAGCACAAACCCTAAATAAATATGAACTACTGATAATTTCTTTAGCTGAAAAAAAATTTTTAAGCCTATTTTTTTGATGACCATTTTCTTTGGTCTTCTCTCTGGGACTTTAGCAACATCTTTAAACTCATTGTAGCTCCTTCAAAAACTTCAGGTCTATGACCTTGCCAAAGAATCAACAAACCCTGTAATCCCTGGTCCTTCTCTGCTTCCCCCTGTGCCTATTGCCACTTTGCTACCCTGATTTGCTGCTATGTGCTTTAAAGCATCTACAAAATCTTAGAAGTTTCTCAGCCATATAAAGAGACACAAGCTCAAAGGAATTCCATAAATGCTAAAGATAGTCACAGCAAGATTTCCTGGAATTCAAATGCTAGTGGAAGAAAAGTGACTATAACTTCTCAAAAAGAATGGTCATCACATTCTCATGATTCCTTTTTAATGTTAGTCTCATCTCTTCCATCTGATGATTTAAGTGTTTCCACTACCCTTTCCACATCTATGTTTCCTTAAAGGAAAACTGGAGGCTTATCTCTTAACAGAAGGCTATAACAGTGACACTTTGTGGTCAAGATGGAAAGACTTATTTGCAAATGAGCCTGCTTTCATGCAAAGAAAAACTTCAGTCTGCATGTGGAAAATGTCCTCAGAAACAAACAGGAAAACAACTAGAATTTAAAACGAGCAAACATCATGACAGTACAGAATTTGCACTGGACACAAGAGAGAAAAAATATTCCAGCGTTTTCATTCAGCTTACAGACAGGTAATCACTGATGAGCTAGGAAGCACGCCAAGGTGAAGAAAGCTATATACAGTAAGACACGAAACCAATATCAAAAAATGATAAGCTCTGATAAATCTATCAGCCGTAACAGTTCACGAACCTTCTCCATTTCTGTATACTAGAAATATTTCCCAATTAAAAGTAGACAAGTTTATAGTACATAGTTTCTCCTCGTTTGCTCAGAGAATTTATGTAGTAAAATAACAGGAACTTCATTCATTGCCTAGTAGTGGTAAAGGAAGGAATAATCAAAAGTGGTGCACACCCTTCATACCCATGAGGATGGCTGTTCTCCAAAGAACAGAGAGTAACAAGTGTCAAGTGCTCATAGGCTGTAAAATTGCAGATACCATATGTGATGGTTTTTCCACTGTGGAAAACAGTTCTTTGAAGAGTTAAACATAGAATCACCATACAATCCAGCAATTCCACTTTTAGGTATATACTCAATGTATTTGAAAGCAGAGACTCAGATACTGTAATGGTTGGTACATTGTATTAATTTGAGAAATTTAGAAGTTTAACTAAGCACTCAACAAGGAGCCAGGGTCCTTACTCTGTAAACATCTTTATCCTGTGCAACAGGAGAGCAGAGAGATGGTATGAATGCTACACTCGCCAGGGTTGGGAGCACTGCTTACAATATAAGGGAGAAAAAGAGGTTTGTCTCCCCAACACACACTTTTGCTCTTGCTGCTTTTACTCTCTTCTACCGCCTTGAACTGTTGCCCCTGTGCCATGATACCCAGCTTTGAAGCCAGCTGATTATGGACTAGAACCTCCATAACTGTAAGCTAAATAAACCTTTCCTTCCTTAATTTGGGGTGTCGGGTATTTTGTCTCAGCATTGAGAGAAAAGTAACCAAGACAGATACTTATACTTTAATGTTCCTAGAAATACTCTGTAATGAGAAAATGAGGAAACAACCCAAATATCTGTTAGAGATAACAAAGAGATAAACAAGAAAAGAGATAAACAAGAAAAGATCTGGACTGGGGATTTAGCTCAGTGGTGTAAGCACCTGCCTGGCAAGTGCAAGGTCATGAGTTCAATCCCTGGTACAAAAAAAAAAAAAAAAATCCACCCAGTGCAACATAATCAGCCTTAAAAAGAAATGAAACTCTGACACATGCCACAACCAGGAAAAACCTTGGAAACATTATACAAAGTGAAAAAATTCAAACACATAGGGACAAATAATGTTGGATTCCACTGGAATGAGATACTTTAAGTAGGCAAGTTTATAGAGATAGAAATCTTCAAGTGACCAAGGAACATTTTTAAAGAGTGAGCATTGGTATCTAAGTCCAACTGTTCCCCACTGGGCAATGTCATCACCCTTCTTGGCCCTAAGTTTTCAGGACAAGTCTATTGCACATGACAGCCATGTTCCTCTAGTGATGCGGGATGAGCACAGAAGGGCCGTGTCTAACAGCGCACAAAGTGGGACAGGAAAGGACTAGGCTTTGGGCCAAGGGACCAAGAAAATTCGGAAAATTTTTTCTGAAGGTAAGACTTCAAATTTCCTAAAAATACTTGAAATTACATAGGGTTTTATACAGACACAAATGCAGATATAAGTGCAATGTTAGGCTCTGCGTAGACTGCACAGCAGGACAGAGCAAGGCAGGTGTCTGGGAGCCCAAAGCAACAAGCAGTGACAAAAAGTCCATAGAAAATGAATGAGTGGAATAAAGCAAAGAGAGGAGCAGACTCAAGGCACTTGACATTAAAGGAAATCACTAGTTGTTAAGTGAAATGAGTCATCCCAATGCAAGATTTATGTCCAAGGTAGAAAATGCAAATAGACTCTAGCTGATGTGAAAGAAAGATAAAGTTGTCCTTCTGGGAGGAAGATCTCAGGCACTAGATTCCTCTGTCAAGCTATGAGCCTTGTGAGAAGTGATAGAGATCTCAGTTCAGAGGAGGCTGGTAGCTTCATAGTGTAGGCCAATTATTCAAGCAGTCAGTTTGTCTTAAATCCTATGTAATTTCAGGTTTCAAGAGACATCCAAAAGGAGGTCTCTCAGAACCAGGCAGCTCTGCTGATCAAGATTGTGTACCTGCCCTCGTCTGCATACAGGACACTGGTTCACCAACTCAGGAAAAATCAGAGCCAGGCATGGAGCATGGGTGAAAACCAACTTTCTCAGAACAGTACACAGACCCATCAACTACGATGAGAGCTTCAAGCGCAGGGGCTCACATGCAACCTGTGACCAAATACTGAATGAATAATCACCTTCTGTAACCCAGGGGCAATCTATAAGTAACCAGAATAACAGAGTTTTTCAAAACAGGTGAGAAGAAGTAAATCTCAGCAGGGCCCTCAAAAGATGCAAATTACATGACATATAGACTTCACAAAATAATTCCAGCCACAGCACTAATGAAATAGACGACCTAGCAAAACCTCTCAACTGAAAGGGTCAGAATATTCTGATCCACTCATCCCCAAAACTGTGAGACATGCAAAAAATAGAAAAGTATGAATTATACATCAGGGAATAATTACTCAATAAAATTTGGTTCCCAAGGATAAAAAAAGTAATTACGCAAAGACTTCAAAATAGCTGTTACAAATGTGTTTGAAAAAACTAAAGAGAAACAGTCTTAAAGAATTAGAATGTAATATCACAGTAACAAGTAACATGGATAATATCAATAAACACAAAAATTATTACAGTGAGCCAAATAGAAAGTCTGGAGTTGAAAAATGCAATAATAAAATGAAGTATTTACTATAGGGGTTCAGTAGAGGAGCTCACAGAAGAATCAGCAGCTTGAAGAAAATAACACAAATTGCTATCTTGAAAAGCAGAAAATCTAAATTAATAAAATGTAAAAGGACTTCAGAAAAATGCAGAACACCATTACTTAACATATGCACAATGGACTACCAGAAGGAGAGACAAGAAAAAAGAGGACAGAACCAATATCCAAGTGAATAGGGGCTACAAATCTCTCAAATATGATTAATTACACAAAAATATCCACCAACTCTGCAACAAAAACACTCAAACACATCATAACAGAAACAGATACAAATTCCCTATGATGAATGTGATCATTATACATATATCTAAAATTTACCAATAAAATTAACTAAAAAAAAAAAGAAACACTAAAATCCAAAGATAAGGAAAAATCTTGAAAGTAACAAAGAAAACCAATTCTTATATACAAACAAACCCTTCTATGATTAAGATCTGACTTCTCACTGGGCACCGGGAAGGGAGGAAGACAGTAAAATGACATATTCAGGGTGCTGAAAGTAAACCACTGTCAACCAAGAATGTTATACCCAGCAAAACTATCCTTTAAAAACAAAGGTAAAAAAAGAAAATCCCAAATGAACAAAAGTTGTACTTTTTTCTGCTAACAGACTTGTCTCACAAGAAATGCCAAAGGAAGTTCTTCAGGCAGAAAGCAAATGACACTAGATATTAATTTACACAAAATACTAAAGGGACTAGTAAAGGTAACCATGTGAGTAATTGCAAAAGACAATATAATTACATCTTTCTTTTCTTAACTGATTCAAAACACAATTTCATAAAACAGATGCTAAATATTTGTATTGTTGGGTACATAGAATATAAATGTAATACATTTAATAATAAAGGCACAAAGGAGACAGGTGGAAACAAATTTACACATACTGAGGTAAGGTAAAGACATCACTATTTCAACTTCATGTGGGTGAGGTAGGAGGGGGCTATGAGTAAACAAGTTAGTATTACAAAATTGATAATATTAACTGGCTTCTTTTCTTAGCCTTTTGCAAGAACATGCTATTTTTTTTCCATTTTATTTTAAAGTGAATAAGACAAAACAGGTCAGTACAGAGCAGATCAGAATCTGACAACATAGGCAACACAATACTTAACATTAAGACAACCAGACATTAACAATAGCTATCACAATATTTCTTTCTCTGCTATAGTTGAGCATAGTTTCAAATACAATAATATCAAACATAACAAAAAAGTATAAAACCATTCAAAGAGTGAAATAATTACAGGGCATTCTGAACCAAATAACAGAGAATGATCAATGGGTACTATAATATCTCATTTTCAATAAAAAAATTTTGTTTATACTTTCACACATATTCAAGTCCCAATAAGACACAATGTGATAGAACCAATGGAAATAGAAGAATAGAAGCTTGGTAGGACTTCTAAGAAGGACAGTATTAAATCAGCAATAGCTGTCATAATTTTTTGCTCTCTTCAAAACAGCTGTTCATAGCATCATGTATAATAAAGTCAAACAAAACAGGATAAAACCATTCCAAGTGATGAATGAAAACACTGAAAGGCTTCAAAGCTATGAGATAGGGACTCATGATTACCATAAAATCTTGTATATTCTTACCAACTCTCATACTAGGGAGACTATATGGTATTTACAGATGTGAGTTTGGTTTATTTCGCTTATGAGTATGGTCTCAAGTCGTGTCCATTTATTTATAAATATCTCAATGTGATCATTTTTTATAACTGAGTAGTACTCCATTGTATAGAAATACCACCACTTTTTTATCCATTCCTCAGTTGATGGGCACTTAGGTTGTTTCCAAGATCTGGCTATTACAAATTGTGCTGCTATAAATATGGGTGCACATATATCACTGTGGTATGATGTTTTCAGATCTTCTGGGAATATGCCTAGAAGTGGAATAGCTGGGTCAAATGGGACCTCCAGACTCAGCTTTTTGAGGATCTCCAGACTGACCTCCACAGTGGTTGCACCAGTCTACACTCCCACCAACAGTGCAGAAGAGTTCCTTTTTCCCCACAGCCTCTCCAACACTTGTTGTTGGTAGTGTTTTCTATCTTGGCCAATCTTTCTGGAGTGAGTTGGAATCTCAGTGTGGTTTTAATTTGCATTTCTCTCATGACTAATGATGATGAACATTTTTTCATGTATTTATTTGCCATTCATATTTCTTCATCTGAGAACTGTGTATTCATTTCAGATGCCCATTTTTGGATTGGGTCTTTGAATTT